>JANHZU010109011.1:0-10001 GCA_032468055.1 Acrochordus granulatus
CTCCGGGAGGCAGTGCAAGACGGGGGGCCTGGCGTAATGCAGTCCATGGGGTCGCGAAGAGTCGGACACGACTGCGCGACTGAACAACAAATGATTTTAGAAGTATTTTGGGAGTGGATGGATGGGGAAAATACATGAAGAAATACCAAAAGATGCTCCTGCAAGAGTAATGCATTTCTCCTCAGCTCCAGTACAAGCAATGTGACTTTTGACTTCACACTCCTTCTGGTGATAGTTTTCACATGCTGGGCAAGACACCCCATTCTTCAAATCACCAACTGGGGGAACTGTTGAAACAAGATAAACTTCTTTATGGTACCATTTTGATTTTTGTTGACACATGCATTCATTGCTACCCATAGACACCCCAATGCATAAGGAACCTGTACCACTAAGTCAAGTATTGGCTATCATCTTTCCCTTACACATATGGTATTTTAACCAGTTTTCCATTGACATGGAAGTTTTTTATAAAGATTCATCCAATCCTGAATAGGTGTCTTTGAATGAGGATTGCTCCTGCATTCTCCCCTATTTTTTTTCATTCTAGTTTAGACACTTGTACATCAGAATTTCTAACATATGCATTAGGCATCTGCATCAATATCCACTGTAGACCTGATTTCCCTGGGACTGGGCACAAAAAGATTTTTGTGAATTTAAAAGATTAACTAAACAATTAATTACACATTATAGACTTAAAGGAAAATAGCCTCTCTAGTCTTCATTCTTAGGACAGAACCCAATCTAAAGCTTCCCTGTCCATAGGAATAGTTCCTATGCCTCTGATAAAAGGCTGGAATAACAAGAATCTGGAAAAATCCTGGAAAGAGCATGTAATCATCACTTTCTGGAACAATCTACTGTCCCTAAGTTAGATATTAGGCTAAATATAATATTTAGCCAGAAATAAGTCATTAACTTTTGATTTACTTGGAGGTATGTGACTATGGAAATTTTTATTGTTTCTTTTGATGTTTATTTTCCCTTATGCAAACTCAGCAACTGTGTGATTTTAGTAAGACTTCTTGCAATCTGTTTCAGAGTGTTAATTTTTATAATTTTGCCTTTAGAGGCTATTTAAAACGGCTTTCTGTATCTTGAGCAGCTCTATATTTTTCCTCTTTGCCAGTATATATTTTAAATACTGTACTGTATGACTACATAAAGCAAGAAAAACAATATTTATATTGTTTCCCTTTTTAAATAAATTCTATTTTTTTAAAAGGAACAATTCCCAAGCCCAATCAATACCCACCATTTAGACTCAAGTCTTTATTGCACATATTTGTTGAACAACATGCTATAGTGCTTTGAACATGGCGTCCAGCAGCTGTGGTCAAGGTGAAGGTAAGAGGTTTGCACAGTTGTTGAGGAAAACATCCCTGGGTTGATCCATTGGTACTGACACCTCCACCTGGGGAGAATAAAAAGCAAATAGAGAAGAGGAGGATTGCTCTTGGTAGAAGAGAAACTCCACCCTCCTTAGTCTCAGGACTCTACTGAGTATGCCATCCAAGGAGACCCAGAACCCTTACCTAGTGTATTGAATTCTGTGAAAGTAGCACATGTAAAATTCTGAGTTGAGCATGTAGTGCAGTTGGTGCTTCCAAAAGAACATGAAGCACAGGTGAAGGGTTGAACTCCTAAGGAGAGAGAGAAAATGTGAGTTACTGGAGAAAAAAGGAGGACAGATCTTTGCTATATGTCTAATCAGGCCTTAGTCTTTGGCCCACCGAAATTGGAAGTGTCCATTTAGAGGGCAGCTTGGAAAGTGGATAATCTTTCCCCATCTTCTCCTGGTAGCTATGGTGGTGGTACCTATGAGGTGCTGGTTCTACAGCAAGGAAGAAAGAAGCAGAACAACAAGTGAGTTGCACCCAATTTCATGTCTTTTTCCCATGGTTGTTAAATGAATCGTTGCAGTTGTTAAGTGAATCACATTGCAAATTCGGCTTCCCCCACTGACTTTTCTTGTCAGATGCTGGCCAGGAAGGTTGTAAATGGCGATCACACAACCCCAGGATACTGCAGCTGTTGTAAGTACATGCCAGTTGCCAAATTTATTTAGCTAAAATTTGATCGTGTGACCATGGGGAAGCTGCATGACACTTTTTTCAGTGCCATTGTAACTGTGAACAGTCTCTAAGTGAATGGTTGTAAGTCGAGGACTATTGTACTTGATGGCTACAGTGATTATAATCCATTTATAGCTATCTGCCCAGGAACTTCACACAAATCTAGAAAAGTCCAAAAACCCAGAGTTGAAAGAACTCACCATGGACACAAGGGAGGACAATAGAAATAAAGCAGAGAAGCAAATCTCCCTTCATGGTTCCTTTGGAGAAGAGCAGACAGAGCTGAATACGCCAGCAGCTCTAGTATTGATACTGCCTGTTCGGTGAAGAGACATTTAATTGATTTGATTCAGATTAAGCATTCATCTTACAAAACTAAACAGTTTTGCTTTGTTTTGGTTTTACAATGAAGACATGCAAAAGGGACTCCTTGTACTAAATCTGACCTCTAAAATGTGCCACATCATTTCACAAATGCTGATGCCGGGAGAATAAAGAAAGGTTGGAAAGGAGTAGAAGAATAGACCTGCTATTATATAATTCCTGGTTAGGGCAAAATGTCAAAGCAAACTTCTGAATTTAAAGAGTCATATCCATGTTGTGACAACTGAAGCCCAAGAAATTTCAGCAAAGAAGGGTGGGGAATTTTCACATCTCTGAATTAAGTTAGTTCTCAGTTTATTCTTTCTCCCAGTCTTTCTCTGCCATTCTGTATGACAATATCCTCAGACTCTCAAGAAAAAGTATTCTTATTGTTAGGCTAAAAAAGGTAAAGGAGACCCTGCCAGTCGTGACCGACTCTAGGGTGCGGTGCTCATCCCCGTTTCCAAGCCGAAGAGCCAGGGTTCGTCCTGGGACGGCTCCGTGGTCATGTGGCCGGCATGACTAGATGTCTTAAGGTGACGGACACTGTTACCTTCCCGCCGGAGGGGCGGTGCCTATCTATCTACTCGCGCTCGTGCGCTCCCGCTAGGTGGGCAGGAGCTGGGGCGGAACAGCAGGCGCTCGCCCTGCTGCGCATCAATGCTGGGTCGCGATCCCGGGCCGGCAGCCTTCCAGCCGGCCAGCCAAGTTCTTAACCCCCTAACACTCCGAGGCAATGCCCTTATTCGGAAATTTGCTGAGTTCAGGATTCTGAATCACAAGGAGGTCTGCAACCAGATTCACTCCAAGATGGACTGGAGAAGATCCCAAATTTTCTGGAGAAGATCCCAAATTCTATTCCTACTCTCTCCTGCTAAGAGGATCCGAGAGCAAGTAATGGAGGGATGGATAGTTGCAGGGAATGTGGTTTGTTTTGGACTAAAGTTTGCACATCAGGACTACAAAACACAGAGAGTCACTAGATATCACCAAAGTAATACAATTGGTTCAAAATGTGGTGGACTGCGTGATTTTGTGATCTAGTTTTGCACACCTTTCACCTTCTTGCTGGAGATGTGTTGGTTGCCAGTTTGCTTCTGTGTCCAATTCAAGGTGCTGGTTGCCATCTTTAAAGCCCTACATGACTTGGGGCCAGGTTATTTGAAAGACTGTCTGTTCCCAGTTCCATCTATCTGATTCGCAGGAACAGGGTGGCAGGGTATGTTGTAGCCCCCCCTCTCATCAGGAATAGGACCAAGAAGGGCCTTCTCTATGGGGGCTCCCTCCTTGTGGAACATCATCCTTGGGAGAAAAGATTGGCTCCCAGCTTGATATTCATTAGAAAGCCCCTGAAGGCATGGTTTTGCCAGCAGGCCTGGGAAGTCCAGGGTGATACAGAGCCCATCAAGTGATTTGTGGAACTGTTGTTGCCAGGGGGTTGAGGGTTCAATGGGTTTTGTATCTGGGGCTTTACTTCTGTAAGCCACTCAGAGTCACTGTGAGTGAGTTGGGTGGCCATGAACATTTTCTAAAGAACAAAACAGAACATTAATCCAACAGTTACTTCCATCTGGTGGTCATCTGGATTGTTGCCACCACAGTATATGCTGAGCCCATGGGAGCCTTTGGTTTTCGAGTGGCACCTTGAGACGAGATATTACTCCAAAATGGAGGAGGAGGAGGAGAAATTTCCTGAGTCCCCAAAGGTTAATTTGCTTCTTCATAAAACACACATTTCTAAATTATCCCCTGATTTCCACTCCACCTCCCTGAAAAATTTCTGATCTCTTCCTCAGATCTATTTGCCAGTTTGGTTCTGTGCTGTTGATGCCCCAAGCAAGGGTGTTACAAATGATCTTTGCAATAACACAATCAACAATAAAGCATGGAGTCAGGCACGGAGATCAAATTGAGAGTGGGGAAAAACAAGGACCTGGTCCCTGGTTAAAACTTTGCGCCACAGTGGACTTGGTCTTCTCCGGCTGCCCCAAGAGTGTTCATTGGAAGACTGTTGGAAATTAGAAGGTGCCCACAGCACACTGAAGAGGAACATTCGGGAAAGGCCACGTGATAATTTAAACATCGCGCCTCGGGTCAATCAGGAATCCAGCGCACCAGAAGTCTGCCTCTAAAGCAGCGCTTTTAGTTTTTGTCAAGTAGTGAATTCCAGTGGGTTGGGGGGGTTTACACGTACAGATCAAATCGCAGTCTCTTTGGTGCCTGCTGACTTCGGTTAGCCAACGCAGCCTCGAGTCAAGCCCTGCTGATCGCGTGGACTCATGTCCCACATCACTCCAGACAGCATCGTTTTGTTCCACACTTAGAAAGGGGATCTGCGGAGGGGAGTCAGAACTCACCACAGTGACAGCAACTGTGAGATTGAAGGGCCCATCCAAAAGGAGCAGAGCTCCTTCATCACATGGCTATGGACACTCCCTTGACTGCCAATAGAAGGGAATATTGGCAGCTCAGCATTGACTGTGGGGCCCTTGGAGCTTCCTGAGCTTGGTTGTTTTCCAGCTGTCACTGATGATGTTGTCTGGTTGGGTCATGAAACGTCTGCAAGAAAACAACAAGCTCAGAGACCACCAAGGACATCTCTACCTTGACTTTTTCACACACCCCGAAAAGGTCCCTGGGTAGAGACATTAAGGCTCAGGCTTGAATTAAAAAGGATCAGATCAGGGGAAGAGTAGATGAGGAGGTGGTGAACTCCAAGCGATATCACCTTTTTAACAGGTAGAAGATGACTCACTCACCGAGGGCTTCCAGACTTGCTCTCTTATCCCGTTTCTTGAATTCGCATGAAAGCAATCAGAAGCCGCTGAGTAGGCAAGAGGCAGTCTTTCCTTGTCCTTGGAATTAACTATTTGCAGGAGGCATTTGAAATGGCCACAGAACTTATCCCACCGCAACATCTCAAAAGCCGATGCTGCTGCAGTCCTCTCCAGAACAGCAGCTGGGCCGAAAAGGGCTCTGAGAACTTTGATCCGGTGTTGCAGAAAGGATAATCTGGAAACAAGCTATCAGAAAACTGAGATCGTGGCCTTTTCAAAAGACAGAAGCTCTCCAGTGGCCACAAAGTAGAACAAACATCCAGCACTACTTCAAGTATTTAGTTAGGTGCAGTCGTGCGTGCCACCGGCTCGAGGAAAGCCCGCTGGGAATGCGCTGCTGCTGGCGGGCAAAGATCCGCCAATGCCATCCTTAAAGTCTTCCAGTCTAAGGGAGGACAATATGTTCCAGCCTCACTTAAACTCTTGCAGGCTGAGCCCAGCTCCTTCACGGGACTTTGGTTGGCCCCCCAGCTTCATCTTCCACCTTTCTGGAAAGGGCACGGTCCCAATTCATCAGAGCAGTTCTCCAGATACATGTTGTGTCTCATCTGCGACTGGAGACAGGTATGATAAAAGTCGAGTCAAGAGCATGTCCAGCCTCTACATACCTTTGGCGAAAGCTCAGCTTTTCCCTCAAGGCTTAGTCCCATTAATCCTTCGAGACAACTTTCCATCTGCATGGATCAAGGCTGTTGGATCTAATCTCTCAAACTGAGGTTACTCTCCCACCGCAGTTTTTATGATGGGATATGATCAAACAAACAAAGAAACCCTGAAAGAAACAAACCCTGAAGCGGAGCAGAAAGGTACCGAGAGGCAAGCTGATTTAGGGAAGGCCCAACCTTCCCATCACCGGCGCATAAGAGGTACATAGTCACTGCCGCCACAGCTAGGCACACCCAACCACCGGGAAGCTTTCCCTCCTGCCCGATGCCGTGCCCTCCCTTCTGCGGTTCTGGGTGGCAAGTCCAGAACACTCCCCTTGACTGAAGGGCTCTGCTCACGTGACCCTGGAGAGATGGAGCACGTTCTCCTTCGTTGCTCTTTCTGTAGAGACTTCCGAAGCAAATTCGTCCTTCCTCTGATGAGCCAATATCCCAGCCGCCCAGACTGGACCTATGTCCAGATGCTGCTCACAGATGAAGTGCCTCTAGTCACCGCGCACGTAGCTAGTTTTTGTGCAGCGGCACAGGAGATCCGTCGAACCCTGATGAGCCAACATCCCCCAATTCGTTCTCTGTAATTATAATTCATCTAAATTTTTTGGACATGATCGCTTTGTTGATGATGGTTTTAGGTATCCTTTTTTACCTTGCTGCCAGGTTAGATGCTATTAGATTCAATACAACTTCAGTGCTCAGATTATGATTTTGCGTCGGTTCCGTCGTCTTGGAGCTCACTCAATAGATGCCAGCTAGGTCATTTTATAAATGTATTTTAACCCTTTAAATTTTATCTTCATATTATCTGTACTGGTCTTTGACTGTAATGAATTGAACTGAACTGAATTCACATTGAAGCAATGCCTCCAAATAAACACATAATAAAAGCTGTGGCTGCCTGCAGTTAACTTGCAGCTGAAGAAGTCATATTTTCCTTTGGGAAAGATGGAATTGAAATTTTATTTATTTATATTGAATGGGCTTAGATAGACACCTACGTTTTGAACCCCAATCTTGTATGCACATAAAAATCAATGCAGCATTGATTCCATCATCAAGGTGAACATGTTCCTTTTTTGACTATACCCAGAGGACACTTGCTTCCTAATATTTGGTTCTTTTCAGATATTAGGGAAGCATCCGTGATACCACGGACAGAGTATGATCCTGCAGGTGGATTGAAAATATCAACCACAGTATTTCACATAGATTTTAATTTTTTTGATGAAGTTTTATTAGTGAAAGATTGAGGGGGAGGACAGCAGAGGAGCAAAACAGCGCTGAAGAAAGGAGTCAGTAAAATTTAAAGTTATTCCTCAGACCCAGTCATGAAACTTACAAAATTAGCAATGATGAGCTAACAAAGCATCAAGGAACATTAGCACCCTATTAAATTCGAAGTTTCCTTTCTACTCTTCAGGACCACAAAAAAGCCTTTGGCCACATCAGACTCCCAGTGAGTTTCTGTGTCTCCAGAGAGCCACTCTGGGGCTGGCCTAGAAACCAGGAGACAGGAGTTCTAGTCCTAGGAACTAGAAGTTCCCCAAAGGGCAACTGATTCACTTGAGAACGAATCCTCTCTCCTTGGAAGAGCAGATGCCTCGCATGGAGATATTGGGGGCTCCTTCTAGAGGGCAGATGGAAGGGAATCAGAGGGTCCCTACGAAGATTTCTCAACTCTGGCAACTTTAAGGTGGGTGGGCTTCAGCTCCAGGACTTCCCCATGCTTCCCCAAGACTCCACCCATCTTAAAAGTGCCAAGGCTGAGAAACACTGCTCGGTAGATTCATGCCCCATTTTTTCCCCCAAAAGCTCAAGGGGGCTAACATCATAAGCAAAAGGATTCCAGCATGTGTGCGCTTCTCACGAGAAGAAGCAAGTCGCAGAAATGCTATGCCCCCCCCCAATTTGGGATTATTCAATTAACGAATCCCAGGCATTGGGAGGAGCGTGATAATGCTGGTGCAGTGGCCATGCTGACTATTACGGATGGGTATCACGACCTCCGCTATGAACTGATATATCGTTTTACGTATTTTTATGTTTAGGTTTTATTGTTGCGCCGTTTGTGGTTCCCCCCGTTCCTTTTTTTTTTCAAGCTTCCCGAGTATTTTATAGATCAATCAGATCAAGAAAGACCCTTTATTGCTAAAAAGACAAAGCAAAACAAGAAGTCAGGCTGGAAAGAGAAGAAGAACACGAAAAGGCTTCTGAACGCCGCTTCCTAATTTCCAGCTGTGGTGGAAACAGATGCTGGGATGTTTTCCCGGAGTAGCCGGTCGACACTCTTCCTTCAAAAAGGCCTTTTAAAGACCACGCCAGCTTTGTAGCCGGGGGCATCCACGGTAGATCAAAACTGGATTGCCAGCCTCCCGGAGTCGCTTTTCGTGAGATCGGCGGCAGACAAGTTCAATGAATAAATAAATAAAAGGGCCGACCACGGCCAGGCAAGAGGAGAGGGGGCGCTGAGATGCGCCGTCTTGACTTTCCACTTTAGGATGGGGCATTCCTTCTTGATCTGTGGTCTATTGGTTAAAGATGTGTAGCCCTAGGCTTTTCCCTCCACTAATGCTCCAAAAATTAAAAATAAAGCCCAACAGAAATCTGGTCCCTCACCTCCTACGGCTGAGTTTCTGAGTTTCATGAAGCTTCTGTGCTGCCAATGCAAAGAAAGCTACACCTTCTGACGCACTTCTGTCAAACTCTGATGAAAGCCAACGTTTTCCCGACTTCTTTTTCCGAGCAGCGCTGAGAGGCAGCCCTCCTCTTTTCAAGGCATTCCTGATGGGCAATAGAAACCATAATGCAGACGCCCCGGGTGGGAGAAGGACCACAAGAGCAGGGGTTAGCAGAGCTGATGCCTCCGAGGATTTCTGAGGGTTTTAAGGACTCCTAAAGATTCCTTCGAGGATTCCTGAAGATTCCTAAAGGTTTGCAGTCTTTCACCTGTGAAGGTTTGCCAGCCTTTGTAGAAGGTTGCAGTCACTGAATGCTTGGATCAATTAATGGATTAGAAGAAAGTTCCCACCTTCACCCTGATGTATTTTGGTTTCTAATTTATTTAATCTCTGTTTATTTTAGTATTTACTGTTTTGTGCTCGCTTTTTCAATGTCGTAAGGCTGCCCAGGGCCGCTTGACAATGAGATGGGTGGCATATAAAATGTAATGAATGAATGAATAAATAAGCCCATGCCACGGTGCAGTTCAGTTTATTTAACGGATACAGTGCCGTCCACTAACTGCTGGCCATGTGGGCTCAGTGTGCCCTATATCCATCTTGCAGGATGGATGTTCTGGGAGCAGCAATCGCAGCACATCTGGAAGGCTCCCGCTTTGGGAAGGCAGTTCAGAACCGGAGATAAACAGCTGTATGAGCAGGGAAGACCAAGTAAGCTCAGCTCAATGGGTAAACACCCCACAGAACAGGAGGGAGATTAGAGCAATGGTTGTTGTCTTCAACAGAAGACAGCCCCTGTGAACCTCAGAAACAAGACAGGATGTCAGTAGCCCTTCGTTCTCTTTCCTGCCTGCCCCCATCTCCTCCGTGGCCTGGCCGGGAGATGAAAGGACCAAGTGCACACACCGCAGGAAAATCCACACCATGCAGCACGTTGTCCTCCAGAAACATTTGCTGTTCTGCCTGCCTGCTGATTGCAGTGTGTGTGATTCCTGCACAAGGACAAGATCTGAGCAAGTTTCCTCCTTTAGGAAAAATGCAGGGAATATTTCTGCTCCCCTTTTCTCCCTCCTTATTTTTAAGAGAAGAAGACCAACTCCAACTACTATAAGCATTCAAGAGCCATGAGTTACAACCAACTCCATTCTTTTCAAAATCTGGTCCTTCAATGAGTTCTCCCATTATGCCACATGTATATGGTTATTTATTTTTACACAAATAAAAAGTAATAAACCCATGCCAGCAATTGAAGGAATCCTTCCTTCCTTCCTTCCTTCCTTCCTTCCTTCCTTCCTTCCTTCCTTCCTTCCTTCCCTCTGTCACTCTCTCCCTCCCTCCCTTCCCCTCTCTCTATCTCTCTCTTCTTTCCTTCCTTCCTTCCCT
>JANHZU010113155.1:0-20455 GCA_032468055.1 Acrochordus granulatus
CATGGTTATCGGGGACATTTAGATCTTTCTTGTAGAGCTCTTCTGTGTATTCTTGCCATCTCTTCTTAATCTCTTCTCCTTCTGTCAGGTCCCAACCATTTTTGTCCTTTATCATGCTCATCTTTGCATAAAACCTTCCCTGGATATCCCCAATTTTCTTGAAGAGCTCTCTTGTCTTTCCCAGTCTACTTCCCAGTTTACTGGGCATAGGATCAGGCTATTTGCAGAAATGTCTTCATCTCATTGCATCCACCTGACCCACCTTGTCAGGTTGGACGGGTATGTGGCAGACCCCATCACTTAAAGAATTTTGACTGGTGGGATCCAGGAAGAGGGTCTTCTCTGCCATTGTCCCCACCCATGGAACATTCTCTCCCCAGAGCTGGGGCCCCCACTCTTCTGGGCTTTTGGAAGTACTTGAAGTCTCTGTTGACTTGCTTGGGCCCTACACAGCCATTGGGCTAGTTGGCATCCTGAAGCCTCCTCCCTTGCTTTTTTTAATTCTGAATTTGTAATTATTTTATTATTGTTTTATCTGCTTTTATTAGAACATGTATAAATAGCTTTTATGTTTTTATGTCTCTTTGTACACTGCCCAGATATGTTCTAACAGGGAGACAGACAACCCTATTTTTACATGTCTTGAGCACCCAATACACTTTAAGAAGGCAGAGCTACAATTGCGAGGTTGCCACAATCATCTTGACTTTTTTGACAACCTCCCTGGGACACCTTGAAGAACATTACTGGTCCTTAAGAATGTTCAACCCTCATCCTCACAGGAAAAAAAATAAAAGAAAATGAACCACAGGAATCAACTAGCCATTTTCCAAAAACAGTTTGGATTCTGGAGTCATTGTCTCAAATCTGATTTGGGAGAGTCACTGGGGATAAATCTTTCATGGTACCCTGTATCAATCCAGTTTAAATCCACACAGAATGCTAAGGAACACTTCGTCTAACTCTGATAGTTTACTTGGTCACCATTAACTTATTTTAAACATTTGTAAAGTTCATCCTGTTAAAAACAACCTCAAAGCAGGTAACGATAATATTCAACAAAAACCAGTAATCAAAACATATCTTAAAACATTATATGAAATATAAAAGACAAAATGAACAATTAAAAAGAATCAGAACAGCAGTTCAGAGTTTAAAAATATCATAGAAAAGTTAGCACATTATTACATGCTCAGAAAGAATAAAAAAATGTCTTTGGCCTGGAGTTGAAAAGATGCAAAAGATGGCCATAAGCAGTTCTGTCCAGGGAGGGATTGTGAAGTGAGGGGTTACCACTGAAAAGGCTGTGTCCTATGTACTGGAATGTGGGAATGACTCTGGGAGACAGAAGGAAGAGCTGCAGACTAAGCAACCATCAGATCAGAGACAGCTGAGCCCACACAAGGAATGGAAGCAAGGCAAACATCTCAGAGGGGACCCCTTCTACTTTCTTGGACTGTAAAGGCAATGGGAGCGGCCACCCCTTGAGCCTCACAATGGAGGGTACCATGGGTATCTCCATTGTGATCTTAGGGAACACATGGGAATGGGGTGTTTCTTGCAGCTCGAAATGGTGAAGACTGTATTTACACACTGTGCTAAGCTACAGAAGAGGGTTAGGCTATTTTTCTCCATTTAGGAGCTGAATTTACCTTTTTTAAAACATTCACCAGCTGTTGAGGCCCTTCTGGGCAGCAGAGAACCAGACATACAGTAAAGTAATTGATGGGGGGAGTCAAGAATTATGAGCT
This sequence comes from Acrochordus granulatus, assembly GCA_032468055.1. Lineage (NCBI taxonomy): Eukaryota > Metazoa > Chordata > Lepidosauria > Squamata > Acrochordidae > Acrochordus > Acrochordus granulatus. The sequence goes on from JANHZU010113155.1 coordinate 1,752, forward strand.
CTTTTGCTTTTTAGCAACATTCAGGGAGGTGTGGTGGCGCAGCGGTGTAAGTACGCCAGTTGTGCTGACCAGAAATGACCGGCACTCTGGTTTGATCCGCAGCTCTGCATGACGGGATGAGCTCTCGTCATTCGCCTCCAGCTTCTGCCCACCCAGCAGTTCGAAAGCATGTAAAAACAGGCAATTAGATAAAATGGGAACCACTTCAGTAGGAACTGGCTGGCCACAGTGGGAGTGGCGAGTCGAAGTTGAACAGTAAGTCGGAATTGGACTTCCTTCCCACCGGGGGTGGAGCAGGAACTGTGGAGGATGCCCCAGATGCGAACATCGCCAGCCAGTGGGGCGGGGGGGGGTTTAGTAACACAGAATGTATAAATATCTAATTGATTGTAAGCTGCCAAAAGTCTTCGGAGATTGGCAACATTGAAATGTGTTAAATAAACAAATAAACATTCATTCATTCATTCTTTTCAGCATTTTTTGCTGGTTTCCGATGCCCCACTACTGGCCAATTTTACAAAGATGGTGTCAGGAGCAAAGACCAGGCCCAGACAGTGAGATTCAAGCTGCATATTTCCAAAATCTACGCAACTGACCATTGAACACTTGCAGCCCACTCAATGGCCCTCAGGAGGAGTTGGGTTTACTATACTTAAGACTACAGAGTGGTTCAAGGCTGATCCCCTGCTTCACACCTCCCCCTGTGTGCTCAGCCCTTCCTTCTGCCACAGATGGATGCTCAGGAGATCTTATCTAGCCAAATGCAAAAATGGAACAGTTGTTGTCTCATTGTTAGCTACCTCTTCATCCCTACGTTTAACTCTCATTTCTCATGAAATGCTGATACTTATTTCCATGCTATATAAAGTTCCTTCTCTTAACAGGGCAGACCTGTTTTTCTGCAAGCTATCAGGGAATTTAGTTGCATGCCTTTGGCACCTGAACAAGGAAGGCTGTAGCAGAATCCTGGCTTGTTTTGAGTAGTTTACCATCCAGCTTGTAGACTGCTTAGAACAGTGATCCTCTTGGCTTTTTCACTAGACAAATAGAGCCAGCAATAACCGAGACCACCGGGTGAGAGCAAAGCAGGGATTCTCAGAGCTGGAAGCTGGAGAAAGATGGGAAGCGTCTGACTAATTGTAATGCTCAGCTTTGAGAAGAGGCTGAGAGAGATGGAGAGAGCCAAAGGAGAGCAGAGCGGCAAGCTGTGTTGGTGCCATGGATGGCTTTCTCTGGCCACACGAGCTGTTTTGATGCAGGACAAATTGACAGTTGATTTGGAGAAAACTAAGGCGTCTTTGATGAGCCAAAACGTGTGGCAGTTAAGGCAGGGGTGTCTTAACTTTAAAGTTGGCTTGGCAGCTTTAAGATGTGTGGACTTCAGCTCCCAGAATTCCTCAGCCAGCTAATAAATCTGATTATTTCCTTGACCACAACTTGGTACTGTTCTGTAGTTTGTACTATTTCTTCTAATCCTTTTTAGATATTTTAGAACAATAATATTTTCCCTTCTTTATCCTAATTAATTGTGATTTTTGATGCCATCTATTAATCTCTCCGTTTTCTGCAGCCCAGATTTGGAGTCCTAGATAAATCTAACGAATTTAGTCATCCCATAAATGAAACACAAGAGCTGGGTTCATTCATTCAACACTCTAGTTCAAAGTATGGATTCAGGTGTCACGAAACACCTGACTAGATGACAGCCTACTTTGCAGGACGGCTACATCACAAAAGTGTGGTTACTTCGAACACATTCTGCATGACGGTCTATTGAAAAAGAAGAACAGAGAAAGTTATCAGAAAAGCACAAAACAGGAAATCTTTTAAAAAAGGACTTTGAATCACAGTCCCTCCTGACGTTTGTCTCTATTTAAGGAGCATCCTTCTTGGAAAACCTGAAAGGGAGACAGTGCATGGCTTATCGTGTGCCTGGAGTTCGGAGGGCACCCGTTTCCTGCTCCGACCACTGTACTTCGCTCTCAGTTGGAAGACAGCGGGTCAACCCACACGTCAGCTTCCCCGGTTTCTATAACAGGCCTGCTTTTCTGCCCGATCGTCCCATCTTTATTCAAATCGGCTTTCTGATCTGCGTGCAGCAGGAAAGTTTTGTGACGTGTCCGTGAATGCGTTTTTCCACTCACTTCAGCTCCCGGAGGATGTGAAAATGGAGAAGCCAAGCCCTGCCGGGCTCATCCACACATTTCCGTCCTGGGAGCTGCTTCCTCCTCCGTTGTCCGTCTGTCCGTCTGCCGGTCCTTCATCGCTGGCACTCCTGCATCAGGTCGGAAAAGGGGAACAGACTGAATCCAGGCAATTAGAGAGAAAAGAGGTGGCGGGGCGGATGTCAGCTGCCAAGGCACCGATTACTTTGCCAGAGGTCGTGCATGGAAGATTACAGCTGGCTAGGAAGTTTTTGATCCATGCATGGTATGACTTGGGGTTGATCTAATTACACCTGCCCACATTTATCTGGGTAAAAACAGTGTTTCTGAATACTTGATCTTTTTAGAGCATTTTGCATAGTCGGCCGTATTTTAGCACTGGGGCTCTTCCTAGTGTCTAGGGATAGTGTTCAAGAACACTGTGGTCTCTGTGCACACAATATACTGAATCTGATTTCTGAGGTAACCCGTGCTCCAGAAGCGCACATCAGAAGAGAAGCCAAGTGGCCTGGTACATGCAATGCAGTGAACTATGAAAAAGCTAGCCAAAGTTAAACCTTAGATTAGCAATGGTGAACCTATGACCGTGCGTCAAAGGTGACATGCCACAACATTTTGGATGACGCATCAGTGTTCACCGATATCTGACAATGATCATTCTCAAAAGCACACCCATTCTTGCATGGTTCTCAGGAGCTTTATGAGAACGAGAGATGCTTTTGCAGGGCCTCTAGACTCTCTGGAGGTCACGCAAGAGGGCCATACTCTCATCGAGCCTCCGAAAATTGTGCAAGAACAGGACATGCTTTTGTGTGATTTTTGGAGGCTGCGAAAGCCGTGTGGAAATGGGGTGTGCTCTCACGCAGCCCCGGGGCCCTCTGAAAGCCATGCGAGAGGGCCAAGCTCCTGCACAACCTCCAGAGTCTTCAAAAACCATGTGAGAACGGGGCATGATTTGCATGGTTTTCAGAGGCTGCAGAGGCCACGAAAGCTGCTTCAAGAACGAAAGCCTTGCGTGACCCGCAGCAGCCTCAGTTAGGCTGCAGGGAACACAATGGAAAGGGAACACCACCTGAAGGTAAGCAGCGTACAGCAATCGCTGGCCATGGGCAGCAGTTGTGCCATTCCCTCAGTTGGCTCCATATGTGGAGTGGAGTGAACGTCGCTGTAGTGCACATTGTTTAGTTTTGACAAACTGTGTCCTGCAAAGTCAAAACTTCTGGTTTCTAACGTGTGCTTCACATCTTTGAAGAAGGGGGAGGGTCCTATCTGCAGGGAGGTCAACATTGGTAAGCTGGCATATGTGAGCTCCTGAGACCCCAACTGAGACCCCAGCTTCAGCTTTGAAAGTTGCTTTGACAAAAGCAGTGCCTTAAGCTACTCCATAGTTGCTTGGTCTTACGTGTCTAAGCCTAGAGCAGGAAGTTTATGGGAAAAAGGATTTAGCAGGAAGCATGAAACAGAACAAGAGATGCCTGCTCGACAGTGTTGAGAGCACAAATCACACACGGTCAAACGCAAAGGATGTGGGCACATTTTACCCAGAATCTTTGCAAGGGAACCCGTTACCGGAACACCAGAAGGTGATGTGACATTCGGCTTAAGCTGTGGGCAAAGAGTCCAGGCAAAGGTCCGGAGAGGAACAAAGTTCATCATTAGCATATTAAAAGTATGACCCCTGAATATTTAGAGGAGGGTTAAACAACTATTCGCCAATGAATGACGCTTCGCCTTTGCTTCCGTCTGTGAACAGCACAAAAGCCCGCTGCAGACGTGTCTCGGGGCTCCTCCACTTTGCTCCTGCGCAAGAGCAGCCTTTGCGCTCCGCTTGCCTCGGCTCGGTGTGATTCATTGGCCTCCGTGCTGGGCAGCGGACCTCAGGCTGGCACTTCAGATGGAGCCTCGCGAGGCTGTCCTGCCTCCCTTTCAACAGGCCTGCTGCGCGGGAACACATCTAACAGGGGCGGGGCTCGCACTGCGATGCCTACGGGAGATTTTGATTCCCCCGTCGTGTAAGGAGTCAAGCGAGAAGCAGACCCTGCAGGGCTTGAGTGCAACCTCAGAGATTCCTCAAAGTCAGGACAAAACAATAAAGGTTTTGCAGGGCGAAGGAACCTCTCTTCCAAAGGCTGCAACTGCATTTAAGTCAATATCTTGCATTTCTGAATCTGAATGCCACTGACCTCACGTGGTGTTTTGCCTGCGGCTCCTCCCGTTGCTTTCTCCCGGCTCTGCCTCGTCCCTGGATCACTTCCGCAGGGACGAAGGTGGCCTCCATGTTCAAGGACACTGTGTGAACCAAACAATTTCGTTTAACTCGACGAACCATGCAGCAGACTCCAGTGGCATCCCCGGGGCTGGGGTGGAGAGGTTAACAAAGTGAGTTAAAGTGATTGAAGCGGTCCTGTTCTGCGCCTTGCAGCACACAGAGGGTGGAGCAGGGTTTGATCTCACAGTCGCAGCTGCCATCTCTGTTGCGCAGACTTTCCTGCAGACCCCGAGCGTGATGCATGCATGCAGCTCGTACAAAAGGAGACTTCCTTTTACAACAACGTAAAGATTAGCTGCAGCTTTTCGTACTGTATAAAAATTTTTTCTTATGTTACATGGGCAAAAAAAAAATCTCAATCAATTAGGACATCTTTAATAAGTTAAAGGCTGATTTAATCTGTCTTATGAATTCGTCCATTAAATACTGTGTTTCGAATAGAATTCCAGCTGAGGGCCTTCTTCCTACCTGCTGTCAAAAAGGACTCTCGGATCCGGGCTGTAAAAATAACCACTAGATGCCAGCAAAGATTTAGAGTTTTCAGTACCTTGATCCCATTCAGTAAAAAGACGCTTTTACCACATAGCTGCACTGGCCATCTTGACTTTTTTGACCTCACTGAGGGTCACCTCCCATTGTGGTAAGGCTTGGGGACCCTGGCCCTTGGTTTTGGCCCCTTTGACTTGGGATTTTCGCTCCACATTTGGGAGAGTCCCCAAGCCCAGAACTGCTCGAGCTGAGCTGCTAACAAAATGATATAAAGTGAATACATTGGCTTGGCTGCTTGGCTTAAGGCGGGAATCAGCTCTGCCTGCAGATGTATTTTTCCTTCAGATCAGAGGACTCCGTTCAGCTGCCACTTTTCAAATATGTTTGTTAGGTTTTTTTTTTTGCAGATAATTAAACTGCAATTACTCCACAAATAACCCTAACCAAACAATTAGGCAAAGCAAGACGGGCGAGTTGCTCGCAGCTCTTGTCACAAACTGTGAGTCTGGCTGCATTTGGACACTTGATGGAAGAAAGCTGGGAAAACTCACATTCTCAAGTACGAAGGGCCGTTGAGAATTCAACACAAAATGAAAACCTTACAAGACTTTGCCTCTTGTCTTGGAAGCCCTAAACCCGGGGAGTCCAACCTCGGCAACCCAGCTGGGAAGCAAGCTCCATGTTTCAACAGGCCGTAAGTGGGTGCACGTGAATAACCATAAGCCAAACCTGGGGGCATGTGTAACACGTCCGAAGTAGGATAATTTGAGCCTGATCATGTGTGAGAACTCTGGCTGAACGAACGCGCTACATTCATTTAGCAAGCAAATGACTAGCAATTGATTGGGTTGGGAGGACTGCTGGCACAATTTGTTGAGGGGTGCAAGTAACAACGACCTTTTCTTCTTCCTCTTCGTCTTCCTCTTCCTCCTCTTCTGCAGCCTTCTCCATCACTTTCATTTGAAGAGACCCTGAGCTCTTCTTGACCTGCAGTCTTCGTAATTCCCAGGACGGATTGTCTTCAGTGTTTACATTTCCTTCTGTGGTTAACATCCTGGATTGATTTAATATAACATTGTGTCAGGCAGATCAGGCTTGGCACGCTTTGACCTTTTTTTTTATAAAAGCATTTTGTTTGTCAAGCAGCAGGAGGAAAGAAGCAATAAAAGATGCTTCCAGCAGAGCAAGCTTGGGAAAACCTGCTCAAGGAGAAGCCTGCCACCATTCTAGATGTGTATAACAAAATTGGCACGAAAACACAGGTGGGTATGTGCAGCCTGGTACACTGGAAACCGTCTAGTCCTATTGTTCATCTAGCACAGCTTATTGGCACCAGAACCAGGAGTCTCCAGGGCTTCTGGCAGAGTCCGAACTGCCAAGGAGTGGGTCCCTGTGTCACTGAGCTAAAAATGCAAATGCACTCACGGGTAATTGAGCTCCGTAAAAGGGTCCTGAGATCACTTCATGGCCGGCTTTGTTTCACTCTGCTTGGCTTCTCCAGGTAAGCTGGACTGGAGAAGAAAAACCGGCACTCAAGGATTCAAGAGATGGTAGGTTTATTTCAGAAAGGTCAATAAGCCGTAAGGAAAGAACTCTACGGGCTGCCGTGAGTCAGATGCAAGCTGCAGTCGTGGTGAAATCTGAGCTCCAGCTTGTGCTCCTCTTTGCGATCCGCTCCGCGGGGCGGCGAGAAGCTGACCTCTTGGCGGCGGGGTGGGCAGGAGGGTTTCCGTCTCTCCTTCGTTTTGGCATAGGACGATCCGGAATCGGGTTCTTTGCTCGTATCCACCTTGGGATGTGGACCAGATCGGGAGGCCAAGTTCGTAGCGGGGGGAGAGCGAAGCATTATAGGGAGAGGCTGCGGTACCAGAGCCTTGCAAGTCTGCCCGCGTTCTTCCTCCTCCTCTTCTTCCACCCCGGTGAGTCCCGGAGGGCTGAAGAGGCAGTTTTGCTCTCCGTGCTTTTCAAACAGCCTCTGGCTGGTTTCGTCCAAGGCCATCCCGTCACTCACATGCTGCAGCCTGGACTGCCTTAGAACTGGCTCTCACGTGCTGCAGCCATGCTCTTACAAACTCTCATGACCTCTGTCCGTTCTTAGCAGTGAGGGATTAGCCACATTAGCGAATCTTAAGCATCGTTGCTCAGGACCATTGTTGAACAGGATTATTGTTGCGTGGGAGTAACAGGGTCCAGAGATGCTTTGAACAAAGGGGGCGATTCGGTGGCCTCCGCCCTTTGTGAGTGTGGAGACACGCACAGACAGCACATGTGTATACCTGTCCTTTGCGCCCTGGTCAATGCACGCTTGAGGGCCTCATGATAGCGCAACAGAACGCAGTTAACGTTGCCAGTTTTTGGGCAAGATTTGTTTGACTTGTACATATTTTAACCTTTACACATTAAATTTTATGTTTTACGGAATGCCTTATTTTTAATTGTGATGCTTCTGACGTGAATAATAGTAATAATAATTTTGAGTATCTTTTACAGATGCCTCCACTTACAACCATAACTGGGACCAGAAGTTTTGTTGCTAAGCAAAGTGGTTGTTAAGTGAGTTGTGCTTGATTTTATGACTTTTTGCCGTAGTTGTTAAGTGAATCACTGCAGTAGTTAAGTGAATCGTGTGGTCATTATACGGATCCAACTTCCTTCATTGACTTTGCTCGTTGGAAGGTTGCAAATGTCGTCATGTGACCCCAGGGTGCTGCAGTCATTGCAAATGCATGCCAGTTGCCGGTGCTCGAATGTTGATCATGGGACCACGGGAGACTGCTGTGACAGTTGTGAATGTGAAGATTGGTTGTAAGTCATGTTTTTTCAGTGCTGTTGTAACTTCAAACGGTCATTAAATGAGTGGTTGTAAGTTGAAGACTGCCCATATTATACTGCTGCCCTGTGTATGCCCCATCCAAATGACGTCCCAACTGTCAGCAAACCACACAAAAACCATGCTGAAAATTCCCTCTAATTTTCAGTAAGAAATCAAATAAAACGGGAGTCTTCTTTTTAAATACATTTCACTGAAAGGTTTAAAGAGAGCGTAGGTCTAATAAGACATGGAAAATAGGAGTCTTAATCCTCTAATAGGCTTAACATGGCGAATATTAAAATCAAAACAAAACCTACAGAACAGGACAAAATGACCTGGAATTTCCTTCCAGCTCCTCCAGTAACACCATCACATCGCTGCTTTGCTTCTTCTAGCCTTTGGACTCCAAAACATTAATTAAAACTTGCAGTCTTTGGCTGAAACCCCCCCACCCTTTTTCTTTGTTTAACCTCTCCCAAAGCCGCAGCGGTGGTCAAAGTCCCCGACTTCCCTTCAGCTGTTCCGCGAGTCGTATTTTATGTCCAGAAAGGTTTGGAAAAGCCAGTGATGAAAATCAGATTATTGTGTTCGTACGAAGCGGAACAAGATGACTGTCCCAAACTCGCTCGACATGCAGGATGCTTTCGCGTGCCCGGAGCGCTTTTCAGCCGTGGGCTGAGACCTTTTCTGCGGCGCTCTCCAGAGCAGTCAGAATTCTCTGCACCAGCTCAGAATCGCACCTGTCCTCCCCTCCTGGCGTCTCTGCGTGCCCAGCCGAGGTCTGAGGGCTTCATCCCCACGACCTCCGTACCCATCCAAGGTTTCGTGATTGCAGAAACGGGTGGTGGCCTGTCTGGGAACGCTCTGGTTTATCTGCGGACGCTGCACAGATCGTGGGGGTCACTCAGAGCTGAGGAAGGGGCCGGTCCCTTCAGCCAGCGAACCCTGCCTGACTCGGCGAGGGCTTTTCATCACAACCGGTTAGGACACCGCAACTTCGCAGAGTCGGGACAGAATCGCCGAACACTTCTTGGATGCACAGCGGCCTGTTCCGATGACTGCGGTGCAGCTTGGCATGGATCCAAAATCGGGATCTAGGTCAGTGATGGCGAACCTATGCACGGGTGCCACAGGTGACATGCCGCAATATTTTGGGTGACCCATCATCATTCGCCGACACCCGACAACAACTATTCTTGAAGGCACGACCCATTTTTGCACAATTTCGGGAGGCTGTGGATGCCACGTGCGAATGGGACGTGCTTTCCGGCAGCCTCTGGACCCTCTGGAAGTCACACGAGAACAGGGTGCGCTTTGTGAAAGTTGTGGAGACTGCAGAGGCCACGGATGAGCGTTCTCCAAACCATTTCAAGAACAAAAGCCTCGTGAGATCTGGGGTAGTCCTGGGTAGGCTACAAGGGGAGAGCACCGCCCGAAGGTAAGCGGCATGTGGTAGATCCCGAGGAGCGACGGGCTGTGGGGCAATTGCACCACTCCTCAAGGCCTCTGTGCTTTGTATTTAATGTTATTGTTTTAAATATTTCATCAGGGTGTCACAATCGGGGTGATTGTAAGCTGCCACCAGATGAGACGGGTTTAATAAATGAATAATAAATGGCACAAGTGGCGCCGGCGCTGAAGTCCAGACCAGCGGCACGGCCAAGTGCCATTGTTCAAGATGGCTTCGATGTGGTGGGAGGGGAGACAGAGATTTGTTTCTCTTTTGTCCACGGCTATGTCGACGTGGCACGCCAGCAGACTAATTGGCCAAGCGTTTGACACGCCAAGCCCAAAAGGTTCACCTTCACTGCTCTGGGATGTGCACCAGCTGAAGACGCCTCTTGGCCTGCAGACCGGGGCCTCCGGTTGCGCAGGGGTGGCTTCCCCGGCCTCAGTTCGTCAGCGGATCAGAGAGCAGAGCTGCTGCGAGCTCACTGGGAACGTCTCTCGGAAAGGAACCGTTCTTTTTCGTTGAAAGAGCATTCCTCTGCGGACGCTGGGCCCGCTTTGTACGCCAGTCCCTGTGGGGAGGAGAGAGCTGCAAGCGTCAAAACCTGGCCACAGGTGGCGAGCTGCTGGCGACATCGGGGAGGAGCTGCCGCTCCATCGCTGCTTCCCGTGGGCCTCCAGGGGCTCAGCGTGCCGGGGGACGCTTTTTTCGGTTGCTTCGTGCCTGAGCCCCCCAGACTGGCCGATGCGAGAACCTGTGACCGGCAAAGCGCCCAAGTGTGGGTTTAGGAGTTCCCTGCGCATGCCTCTGGGCGTTAACGAGGTGTGGGGCGATCGCTGGCTCGACCTTTCTCGTAAGCACGTCAGGTGCTGTGCCGAGAACCGTTCCTGCTGTCTTCAGTTTAACCCGGAAAGGACAAACGGCCCCGGACCTCCCTCGGAGGGAAAGTCCCTGCCTTACCGCAAAGGCCCACCTGGCTCGGCCCTCTCTTCAGTCTCCGCACCGGCCAGGGCCGCCTCTACGAAACCCCTTTCTGGGTCCTCGTGGGAAGACCCCAAGCACGTGCGCGCGACAGACTTTTAGGGCCGAAAGTCCCGGGCTTCGAAGACCCGTCCTGAGACTCCCGAGTCCGGCCCCTGCTTGGGGAAGCCGCCCTGACGGCCGGCCGCCTCGCCTCAAGTAGGGGACGCCCAGCAGAGGGTGCCGGGCTCCCCTCTCGGGACTGGCTGCCGCGAGGGATGCTTACGTGGACGCTCAGTCGGCCTCTCGCACCGTGCACCCTTCATCCTGCCTCCGCAGCAAGGAGCCAGTCCCGACTTTCTTCGGCGAGACCTTCTCACCGTCAGATAAGTGCACCCTTTCCCGCCTTTGTTTCTCAGATTTAATTTCTGCTTCTCCGATCACCTGACGGCCGTTCTCCGCACCTCCCTCAGGGCACCCGAGTCTTTCTCAGAATTTATTCTTAGGACCGGACACAGACCCGAAAGCGACCAAAGTGGAAGAACTCCACCCCATGGTCTGAAAACGGCAAACGCCCTTTGAGGCACCCCAAAATGCTATTATCTGCCCATTTTCCTGCAGGCGCCCCATACCCTGTGAGCAGGTGAAGCCCCAGGCCCCAAGCTTTCCTCTCTCCGGCGGGTCCGAAAAGGAGGAGAGCCACAGTGGAGGTCACCGAGGGATAAAGGCACAGGACGAACGTGTTCACGTGAACCCCACAATAATGGATACATTGGAAACAAATCTTTAAACAGAGATATATTCGAGGAGGTTGATTAGTCCAAAACGGACAGCAAATTTAGCTGAGTGACGGATTGGAAAAGGAGAACGCCACAAAAAAACTAAGGAGGTGAATGGAGCACAATACAGGTAGTCCTCAACTTACGACCAGTTGCTTAGCAACTGTTCAAAGTTTCAACAGGCCTCCCTGGGGGGATATTTACAACCCAGATTCAAAATTTCAATGGCCCGGCCCCCCTTGCAGTCATGTGGCTCAACTTCAAGGCATTTGGCAACTGGCCTGCATTTACAGCTGTTGGTGGTGTCTCATGGTCGCATCACCACGTTTTACAACGCTTTTGCTGAAAATTAGCATTTACTTCCAGTTTTCAACAAAATCAGTGCAAGCAAACTAATGGTTCGCTTAATGACTGTGGCATTTGCTTTACGACAGCAGCATTTGCTTAATGACCACTGCAAAAAAGGTGGTAGAATCTGGCTGGTCGTGTGGGTGACCCAATTTATGACTGTCATAACTGATGACTCCACTATGGTCATAATTTGAGGAGTACACGTATCCTGGACAGGGATATTTGGTGGTGGGGGAGTGGGTGGGCATTTTGATGGTAGCCATAACCACATGATTAAGTCCATCCCATGTTCAACATGCGTCGCTTTTGTGTCATATAGAAAAAAGGAGAGCCGGGCTGCAGTTGTGCTATTAAGGCCACCATCTTGGCTTTTGGGACCCCCTCTGTGGTTGTTCAGGTTCAGATACTTTGCTGGCCAAGCATGGCTAGACACGCAAGGCATTTGGCTCCGGTGCAGCCGCTGCGGTGTTTGGATAATACGGGATTCCCACACCCAGGTTCCAAGTCTGGAACATTGCTCCGAAACATAATGCACTTCCTTTGCTTCAGGTTGATCTTTCAGCCACTGAAATGCTTGTATATTGAAACACTTGTACATCGAAACATGACCCTAACATACTGTAAGAATTAAGGTGTGCTTGTGATCAGGGTGGGGCGCAGCGGCCTAGCGGTTCAGATGCTGGGCTTGTCGGCCGGAAGGTCAGTGGCCCGAGTTTGAGACATCGTGACCTGGCCCAGCTCCTGCCAACCGAGCCGTTCGAAAACTTGTTCAGATGCAAGCAGACAAATTGGTCCTGCTTAAAATGGTGGGAAGGGAACAGCGCTCCATGCGCCTCGGCACAGAATCGTGCCGGCCACATGGCCATGGAAGAAGTGTCTTCGGACAACACTGGCTCTTCAGCTGTGAACGGGAGATGAGCACTGCCCCTAGAGTCGGACCTGACTGGGGGAAGCCTTTTCCTTTTACCTAGGAATCAAGGTGCGATTATTTCCAGGAAACATGGCTTAAGAAAAGCAAAGCCTTAATTAACGCGTGTGGCTTGGCTACCCCAATGCATCCCTTTGAGCAAACTTTTTAATGTTTGTTTGAAAAAATGCTCCAGTTTCGTAACGGTCAGGAAACAATGTGTCTTGGGTCCTGCTGGAAATCCTAAGCGAGGATGGGAGTTGTTCTGGAGGCATTTTCATTGCGTACACAGGTCATCCTGAACTTCTGGCCATCATGGAATTGGAAGTTGAGGGTTACTTATACATGTGAAAATGGACATAAGTTGTGACGGCTATAAAACGGGTCACCCATGTGACCAACCTGATTTTACAACCCTTTTTTTGTGATGGTTATTAAGTGAACTCCACACTTGTTAAGTGAACCAATGGTTCTCTATGGGCCGTTTTTGCTTCGGTTTTCAACAAAACATCATAAAACACAATCATGTGATTTCGGGATGCTGCAAACAGCCATACGTGTGGGCTGGCTGCTGAGCACCCGAAACCGGGCAGTCATGTGACCTTGTAGAGGGATGGCCCTCCTACCGTCAGAATTGAGCCGTAAATACCCCCGAGGAGGTCCATCATAACTTTGAACAGTTGCTGAGCAACCAGTCGTAAGTCAAGGACTACCTGTACACCAGCTTTCCTCAGCTGAGGAACCTCTGAAACGTGGAAGCTGCACTTCGACCATGCTTGCACGTAGCAACAGTGCCCTTCTGAAAATGCGCGGGCTGAAACGCTCACATCGGGTCAGCAGCCACTTTTGATTTTGAGGCCCCGTGGAGGCTCCTCAGCAGCGGAAGACTCTGGAGGCAAGCGCAGGAGCCTCGGGGGGAATGCGGCGTGCAGAGCCGGGTCTGGCGGTTTCCAAACCTCCGGCTGACCGCTCTGCACTGCAGCCTGGCAAGGTCTCTACAGCAAGCTTGGCAGCCTCTTCTGCCGCTCGGTGCCCGGGGAACCTCGTCCCGAGGGAGGCAGGCAGGCAGGCAGGCAGGCAGGCAGGGAGCACTCCTGTCTCGGCTCCGCGTCCTGGTCCCTCTGTCTGTAGCCCACCCTGGCTGGACTTGAACAGCGCCGACTAAGATGGCCAGTTGCAACTGATCAGGGCTGCTGGTGGATGTTCAGGACAGGAAGGAAGCCAGACTGGGTCAGATCCGACATCTGTGCGAGTCACTGGGCAGGAGACATGCTGGTTTCAGGGCACAGGAGTCTTGCGCTTGGTGATGGAGACTCAAGGAAGCAAAGGGACATTGGATGATGGGAGGGATACGGGAGGGTGGAGAGGGTGATTCTGAACAGCCCCTCCCTTCCTCTGGGACAGTTTAAGCACCCCTTCCTGAGCCTATGCGACCCTCTTCAGAGATCTTCCTTCCTGCAGGGCTTAAAAAATAAACGGGAAGGGGGAGGACGGAGGAAAGGCCCACTGCAGCCCTCTCCTGTATCTCAGACAGCTTGTTCTTTCCAAATTTCACATCCCTTTTGGGCTGTGTAAAAAACGGCCTCCTTCAGGGATAGGGGCTCTCCGGGCTCCACCAGGGCAGCGAGTGACTGAAGGATCCAACCTTCTGGCTGATAGCAGTGAAGCGAGGCCTGACCGGCGACTCATACAGAGTGGCAGTGGGCGATCTCCGAGTACAGAAAATTCCGCATGACTGGAAGCAGAGACACAGCCGATGGCTTATCTCCAGCAGCCTAGTGGAAAGAAGGGATGCCCCGAGCCGGTCGTACCGTGCAGAGTCGCAGCAGGGTCCCCCCGTTTCCTTCTGGCATCTCAGCGAGCATTTTCGGGGGCAGGCCAGCCGTTCTGCCTGCCAAGTGGCGACAAAGCCAAGCGGATCTCCCTCTCCGGTCCTGATATTCGCTCAGGCAGCCGGTGGCTTCTCCTAGTCACGGAAGCGAGCACACCTCTTCCTTGATCGGGTTGTCTTGGGCTGTCTGGCTCCTGCCAGCCCCACGCACCAAGAGGCAGCCCCTGGAGCTTTTTATTCGGCTGGATCGATTTCCACTGAGAGGTCGGGAAGGCGATGAGTCTGATGTGCAGAAAAGGTGATTAGGAAGAAGGAGAGATGGTCCACCAGTGCTCGTGGGAAGGCAGGAGGTCAAAACAGGCACGATATCGGAGAACAGTGAGGTTTCCGTGGAGGGGTTTGCAGCTGCTGACTTCTCTGGGGCAATGGCAGAGGAGGAGAACCGTTTTCCCTGCTCTCAACTAACCCCTGGAGTGGCTGTGCATGCTCCCCCTTCCTGGGGTGATCAAAGTCGGAGCAGGTTTTTCTAACTCTGCACAAACATGGCCCCGCATCCTCTCTTTTGTTCTGTGTTGGCACCTTCACTGGCCATCAGCCCATAACAGAGTCATCCTTAACTTGACCTCTGTGATCCCAGTTTTACAATCGACTTTATCCTGATGTCACTTTTGCCGTAGGTACCGTCTGGCATGCTTCACTGACCGTGCAGTTGCAGAAGTGGCCGGGACTGGCTCAGCTCTGCTTGGTCACGTGAGGCTCATGGAGCATATTTCCTTCCTTCAGGTCCCAATCCACCCTTCTGTGTGCCCATTGGGGGATGCAAGTTCTCCTACACCACCCTCTCCTTCTGTCCCCAGCTCATAGAGTCAGAAAAGCTTGACCCACAGCTGACCAGTAGTGGCTATAAAGGGGCTGTACGGTAAGTGGAAGAGGTGCAGAGAAAGAGAGAGGCGGAGAGAGAGAGAATGCTGATTTATGGCACAAATCTCTCCGTACCTGCCAGATGTTTTGGAGGCTTTGCACTCTGCTGAAATAATGCTAAGCCTGGCTCATTTACTTTTGAGCCCAGGTTTAGTTCACTTCTGGAATAACAGTAAACCTCCATCGAGCTATGAAAGAGTGCTGAGTTTAGAACGTCCCGTGGGTTACAGATAGTCCTTGACCTACTACTATAATTCTGCCTGGGATTATGATTGTAAGTCATAGTAGTTAAGCAGGTCACCATGCGACCATGCCCAATATTATGATCTTTTTTGTGGCAGTCATTAAGCATACACCATGGTCATTAAGTGAATGCTGCAGTCGTTAAACAAATCCATTATACCCAATGGGATTTTTTTGCCAGCAACTGGAAATACATGCTGGGAACCAGCAAAAAATGCTGAAAGTCACAGTCATGTGACTGTGAGACGCTGCACATGGCCATAAATGCAAGCTGGTTGCCAAGCACCCAAAATGCGATCATGTGATTGTGATGTGCATGGGCAGCCATCATAACTTTGAAAATGGGTCATAAATCACTCTGGGGAGGTCTGTCATAACTTTGAACAGCTGCTAAGTGATTGGTTCTTACACAGGACTACCTTTACTTAGTCTTTCTTCCTTAACCCCAACAATAAAGGATTTATTACATTTTTCTATGTGTTCAAGAAGAATATACAAATAATCTATAATCTGGTGCCCACCAGATATTTCTCATAATTGTCAACACAGCTTGCTGCCAGAGAAGGATGAAAATTAAATCCCCAAACATCTGGAAGGCACTGGATTGGGGAAAGCTATTATAAATTGAGTTGACACAGTGTACATTTAATCTTAACCCAAGATTAAAAAATACAATGGCTGTGTTCACAAAAATATGATGTTCAGCCAAATAAAACCTATCCTGATTCAGTGGCACGGACTGGTTCACAAGCATACTCAGGCACGGCTGAGTTCCCACAACACCTTAAATCAGTGTTTCTCAACTACAGCGACTTTAAGACATGTAGACTTCGACTTCCAGAATCCCCTAGCCATCGTAGCTGGCTGGGGAGTTCTGGGAATTGAAGTCCATATATATCTTGAAGTTGAGCTTGAGAAACGCTGCCTTAAATGACGAAACAGATTTTAGCTCAGTCTAGCCTGTGGCCCAGTCCAGCCAGAGAAAGCGGGAAGCTGATCTGGAAAAATTCTGGTAGCGTTCAATTCAAACACACCTCTCTAATTAGGATGGAGTCTGTAGATCTATTACTCCCAATTAGGCCAGTATTTTTCCCACCTACAACTTCTTTTTTTTCAGGAGGATATTGATTTTTAATGCTTGTTTTGAGAACAGGAACTGCTGTAATTTTTTTTAAAATAGGGTAGATGGTGCTGGTGCACCCTTCAAAACTACATTAGGATTATATGAAAGAATAAAAATCCAGTTGTTTTTCTGAGAAAGTTTTGCATTTTTGCAATTTTGCTAAAAATCATGACCTGGATTAACCAGAATATACATAGACAGATCCATTAGGATCCTGAGAAAGCCTTCAGTAGTTCCCTTTAGTATCTTTTTTTTCATAATCACAGACGTGAGAAACCTCCAGTCTGTGGGCTCCCTGTTTGGCCAACAAGGACCCCTCCAACGGTTCCCTCTTTCTGGGGTTCAGAAAGAGTTCTTTAATCTCCAAACAGAGTTGGTTGGAAGCCGGAGTCTTTAAATCAGCTCCAATCCCCACAAGTTCTGGCAGTGCCAGAAAGAAGTAGCTCAGCTCTTCCCTTCCCTTCCCACTTGCAAACAGGCAGGAACATAGGGGAGTTTCATTGTTTCCAGGATGCACATTTAAAAAGAGAATTAATTGCTGGGGGAAGAACCTTCACTCTTCAGGGTACGGCTCCCTTCTCAGAAAACCAAGGTTTAAATGATCTCTGCAGGTGGTCATGGAAGCGTACAAGTAGTCCTCGAACATGCAACAAGTCATCGAGTCCACAATTTCAACTGCAAGTCACAACTTCATGAAGCAGGTCAGTGCATGATCGTGCCAAATTTTATGACATTCTTTGTGTAAGTGAACCCTTTTATGCTATGGGCATTTTTTGCCCAAAATTGGAAGTAAACACCAGTTTCCAGCCAAAAAAATAAACCATGCTCATGTGAGCAAGCCGAGCTCTTAACCACTTGCGCCACCGCGCCCCCTAACATGTGATCACAGGATACTGCAAATGGCTGTAAATGTGGGTTGGTTGCCGAACGCCCAAAATATGGTCACGTGACCTCCAGGGAGTGTGTGGACATTGGAACTTCGAATTCAGGTTGCAAATAGCTTTTTCAGGGTTCATCGTAACTTTGGTTGCAAGTGATGCCATGCTCAGGAATTTCCTTATTAGGACATCATAGCTGTAGATGGGTTAGCCCTCCTTCCTTTGGTTGAACCCTCATAGGAGCTGCCTAGAGTAGGTTCCACTTATGAGCCAAACGATGCTCTATATTTTGCTCTCCAAGGCTGTAATGGGACTTTGGGAAAGAGGGCGAAGAGGTGCAGCCAAGGGAAAGGTCTGCAGACTTGCAAGGTGCTGCTTATGTGACCTTATAACAGAATTAGCTCACCTGGTCGTGTTTCCTGTCTGGTCTACCTTGCAAGGCTGACAGAGATATAAAATATGAGTCCTAGGTTAACAGCTTTCTGGCTGTGCACCATACTGGTTGGCTCAGGTCTGTGATGTGAGGATACGTGGTACCAATTGGTTGAAATCTTTTTTTTTTTGCCCAGACCCCAAACCTTCCAATCTCATGCTGCTGAAATTGTTGCGACCTATAAAAAAGGGCAATGAGATTTTCTGCTCTATAGGGAAAGGACTAAATAAAAGAGGTAAATTTTGCTTCTGACAGCTTAATGTAAATATTCATGTTCATAAATAAATACTCCTATACTTCCCAAAGTGAAAATTCCACCTCTATCCCCTGTGGAGATATGACTGTGTCATGACAACTCTTGTTGTCCTTAGTCACCAAAATATTATTTAAAGTTAGTTCTGTATTTCTAAGATGGGCAACTTCTAAGGATGCTCAAGGTGACTTTGAGCAAAAATGTCTCAGGTGGTGTCAAAAAAATCAACATAGCAGCCATGACTGCATGATGAAAGCCCCAAAGCCATCTTGACTTATTTGCCTCCGTGAATACCCCTGCTAAAAGTTAAGCTTGATCCTATACTTGCATCTACAGGTTGTCCTTGACTTATGACCCTTTGTTTAACAACTGTTCAAATGTTATGAAAGCATTGAAAAAATGATTTAGGACCAATTCTCGCACTTATGACTGTTGCCGTGTCCTTGCAGCCATGCAATCAAATTTGGGCACTTGGCAATTGACATGTGTTTGCAACAATTGCAATCATTTGCAATCTTCTCAGAGAGATTTAGATAATCAAAGTAAATGGAGGAAGCCAGATTCTGCTTAATGATCCTGGCCAAAAAAGGCCATAAAATCAGGCACAACTCAGTTAACAACTGCATCGCTTAGCAATGGAAATTCTGGTTGCAATTGTGGTTGTAAGTCAAGGACTATCTGTTGCGGCTTTCTGCCACTGTTTTCTTGTGCATTGTGTTTTGACTTCCCCATCCATTCAACCATTCTGGAGTTCAATCATCAACCAAATTCTGACCATGATGAGCCCTGGTTTGTTTCCCATTAAGCTGGCAAGATTCAATCACATGAATTACCAATTGT
>JANHZU010119896.1:0-20340 GCA_032468055.1 Acrochordus granulatus
GGTGGGTGAGAGGGACACAAGATTCTGCGAGAAAACTTGTATAAAGTATTAACTGTTTTCAATAAATGTACCTTTTCTCTTTCTTTTTTTTTAAGAAAATGTGTCTGGGTATGGCTATTTAATTTTATGCCTCTGCCCGAAGGGGCAATGTTTAAAAATGCGGTGGAAAATACTCTTTTACTGGCAATTCCATTTGACTGAATGGCGTGGAAATTCAGGTTCGGCAGAAAACTTTCTCCTTTTGTGTTGTGTGAACTTAGGCTGGGTGTTAGACGATGGTTGAGGACCACGTTTCTCGACCTCGGCAACCGAAGTCCACACATCTTCGAGTTGCCAAGGCTGAGAAATACTGGTTTAGGAGGTTAGGATTAATTCCTTCACCGTGCATGAATTCATTCATTAACCACGATGGAGTTAATCATAGGTCCACAACTCCACCACCCACTTGCAACGTGCACAAACACCGCAATTGTGTTGCAAAGCACTCCTTGAGACAGTCTTCCCGAATCCATCCTTCCAAAGCCGATGAGCAGATGAGGGGAAATGCCGCCAGCCCGGTTCAGCCGGTTTCCGAGGGAAGCCGCCTCCACCGCATTCCTTCGTGGACGCTCACCCCAGCAGGAGCGTCCTGCGACGAAGACCCGAGATACGCGTGGCTTCGTGCGAGGCGGTAAAGCCGGCCAGACCTTTTGCCGCCCCTCTTGCTCAAGATGATCTGTTCTGAAAAGCTCCCTGGGAGAAGATTTCGCAGAACGTGCCCAGGCAGGGTGTGCTCTTCTCCATAAGCGTCTGCGGAGGCTCCCAAGATGGCCCGGTGCCAGCACGGATGACTCGGGTGCACGGCATGCACCGCCCAGCAAGGTGGTTCCCAGTAGCGCGCCCTGGTGTTCTTGCGCGTGTTCGGCCTTCCTTTCGTTGCCCTGTCTGGGAAAACGTCTGTGCGGTGGCGGAACGGCGGACCTACGGCGGCTCTAGGTCCCCCATCTCAGGAGGCTTTGAAGAGGACGCTGGGCGCTTACCTCTCGAGACGGCGCAGCTGATTTTCCCGCAGGTTGCTGAGAGCTGGGCGAGATCGCCCTCGGGGTGCCTTCCAAGCCCACAGTTCTAGCGATCTGATTCTAAATCCTCGGGGCTCCGCGGTTTTCCTTGCAGACGTTTCTTGGCCCAGCTGGGCAACATCTTCAGTGCTAGAAGGGAGGGGAGTTATGTCAGAGACCCAACCCCACTCCCTTCTCACACTGATGATGTTGCCTCGTTGGGCCAGGAAACGTCTGCAAGGAAACCGCCAAGCTCCAAGGACTCCCCCGTTCGACCCGGAGCTGCAGATGTGCTCTTCCATTGGTTTGAAATCCCTTTTCTGACATGGGACCCCGAAACCCACCCTTGGCTGACCTCTCAGTGAGGCAGCCAGCCGAAAGTGGGGAAGGGCGGGACTCCATCTGTCCGGAGGGCCCCCCTGCAAATGCAACTGGCCCGGACCGCCATGGTGAGAGTGCAGAAGCTGGCAAAGACGTCGGATCCACCCGAGAACAATCTGGTAAATCCGCCCCAGCCTCACTGTGGGAGGGGCTGCCACCCGGGATGTTGCCGACCCCCGTTCTAAGCCTCTCTCCCCCAGTCCAGCTGGGGAGCCCCCTGGTGCTTGCCGAGTTCCCCGGGGTGCTCACCTCTGCGCACGCCTCACCTCCCATCAACCGCCTCCCTGTCGTTGAAGCAGCAGCATCAGATTGGTGGCGCATAAACTCAAGACATAAATAAAACATCATCTAACTATGGAACGCTTTTCTGTCAACCTTCACATACATCCTCTATTTGTGTCTGTCTTTCCATCCATCTCTATATATACAGTACACACACACACACACATACACACAGTATCTATCAAAGTCACATGGCCTCCCAACTCGCACAGCGGTGACCATGCCACTCTTTGAGAAAGGCAGGAACAGGGATGTGCCATGCTCGAGTGCTCTCATCCTGGGGCTGCTGATCAAGACAGAGCCTGGGTCAACTATGTGGGGTACCCCAGAGGGGTCTGGCTGTAGAGCAGAAGGGGCTTCTTGTCTGCTGGGCCTCCTTGACCGAGGAGACAGCCCCAGCCCATACACTTCCTGCCTGCAAGGGCAGCTTTCCAGGAGGGTTCACTGTGCAGTCGGGGCGGGTTGGTGGGGGGCAGCTCTTCAAGGACATCCTAGAAGATCATGGGAACATTAGGCTCCTCTTGGGCACCAGCTCCGGTGAGCAGTTTGGGGAAAGAATGGAAGAGACCCAAAAGGAGGAGACGGGAGCAGCTGGGTGGGTGGCTCCTCTCAGAAACTGAGCACCGCAGCGGGAAGAGGCGCTTCAGACCCATCCAAGAGCTCCCTCTAAACCAGACTGCAGGCTCCAGGATGTTGGATTTATCCCCGCGGAGCCTCAAAGGTGCCCCTCTGGGATCTGCAAGGGATCCCTACTAAAGTAATCCCAACACTCTGATCTTAAGGAGGGGGTGCCCCTCTAAAATGCACACTAGGACATCTCAGGAGCAATTCCCAAAACTCTCTGGAACAGTCCTGGCGGTCAGGGTAGCTCGCGCTTTCCCAGCTGGGACCTTCAGACTGATTTGGCTGCAGCCACCCTCATTCCTGACAGGTTGCCCGCAGTGTTGGCCGAACCTGTCCCCTTCGTGATTCAACTCAGTCACAAATGGTTGTGGGCTCCTTCAGATGGCCCTTGAAGATGCCTGTGGTCCTCCCTTTCAGCCTTCCCGTCACCCATCCGCCTGTCTGTCCTGTCCAGCCACACCTTCCCAGGATCCCCGCTGGAAACTGACACAGAATCCACGCTCCGTGCTGGGCGAGTTCCCTTCAAATGGGGAGGGAAAGTATCCAGCAGGTGTCGGCGTCCTCCATGCTCTGAAGCCCCCCAGCTGATCCCATCCCACAAAAGACACAGTCATCAGTTGTTGGGGACAAGGGTGATTTTCCCCTCCAGAAACCAGATGCAAGAACAGGGAACTTTTGAAGCAGCACCCCAAAAAGTAATGCCTTGTAGGGGGTGATTGTGAACAACGTCTGGAGCGGTGATCCCTCTTCTCCATTCCCGGTGCCTCGGAGGCATCTGCCCTGCGCTTGATTGAATTCCTCCTGCTGAGCTCCACCCTCCAGGCACCATTCCAGAACACATTAATAACCGGGATCCCTTTTTCCCTTGGATAAGCGTAATTACCTCTGCAGCCATCGGAGACCTGAATTGTAACACTGTGATATTCGGAAACTTTCTGCACCGAAGAGTGTGCTCGTTTCATCTCAGAGAAAAGGGGTGGTGCCTGCGGTCCAGGGTATTTAATCTCCCTCTCCTTAAAATACTTTTAGGCACCCTTTTAATTAAGAGTACCTGCCCTCCAAGGAAGGCTTGCATATATAAAAAGAACAAAACAATAGCTACAAAAATTAATCTGCTGCTTCAAATCAAGTTCATTTGCAATGGGCAAAGCGCTAAGACTCATTCAGGGAAGCACATGTGTACGTGTCTTCATTTGCATAGATTTGCGTGGTCTGTTCATGAGGGCACACCAAGTGCTCCTACAGCTTCCCACCCACAGCTGAAAATCTTGGATTTCCCAGAATCAACTACTTTTCATCCTGCAGGCAAACAGGGAGGCTATGAAAATCAAGGAGAAGTCAGAAAGGGATGGGCGACCTCAAGAGAACAGCTTTGCACAGATATCAAGAGGGGTTATGCAATTACACACTCTTGTACTGCACTGAAATTGCACAAGAGTGCAAAGGGGATGTGTGCTCTCATGCTTTCAGTTTGGCTCCCTCTGTGATTGTCCTCAATGGTCAGTGTTTAATTTTCAACAGGAAGAGCGAAGGAGCTTGAACCTCTGACTTTGAGGTCCTGCTGTCCTTGTTGTTGGCATGGGGGGCTGCTTCCCACAGCTGGTGACTCTCAGAAATGGGGAGCATCAATGTCAGAAAGTGAAACCCACCGATTGCGCATCGCATCCCAGGCATGCTTCATCAGGAGAAGCCAGAACAGTGGCCAAGAGGTCAGGGACAGACAGTCAAGAGGACAGCGCATCTTATGCCAGGCAAGACCTCTGCCCATTCCATGGTCAGGGTGGATGGAGAGCCATCCAGCCCAGTCCGAAGGAGAGGCCACTCTCTCTTCCAAGCCTGGGTGGAGCTGCAGAAGCGGGAACCTTCCAGGTGGAAGGAAAGAGAAGAAGATGACCAGCAGGAGGAGGAGGGATTGTCTCACCCCGGTGACAGGTGCGCCATTGGAAGACCTGAAGGCTGAGGGCAGATCCTCCAAAAGAAAATCTGCCCACGCGGCCACTGAGAGCCGACGCTGACTTGATGGCTCCTCATCAATCGATCACAATAACCTTACAGTGGTGCGTTTCCCAATGTTGGCGCCAACGCTTTGCAAGCGCTCCAGGCAGAGGCTTCCAGGCTTGCTGCCTTGAGCCTTCGCCATGACTGCGAGATGAGGGAGCAGGGAGACCCGGACCAGCAGAAAGGCGGTTTGGCCCGGCCGGATCGGGCTTCCCAGACGATGTCGTCCGGACCTTCCTCCTTCCTCGTGCCTGCCTCCGGGAGGAATGTACTTCCAGAGGAGAGCATGCACAACCTGTGCAGTTCTTGGCCCCGGCGGAAGAGGCTGCCGGGGCTACACGGGCCGGGGTACGGCTCACGGCCCCGCGATAAGAGGCGACGGTGAAGGGCACGCCACCTCGCCCAGCACGGCGGGGCCTCTCGAAGCGAAGCTGGGCTCTCAGCGCCCTCTGCAGGCGCAGGCGGGCAGCGTCTGCGCCGCAAGGGCTTCGCTCAGTACGCCGCGGAGGTTGCTGGCCTCTTCTCCGGCCAGCATCGGCCGAGCCTGTCCGGGGTTTTGAGAAAACTGCGCGCCGGATGATCGAGCCGCAAGAGAAACCCAAGACACGTTTCCGGTGATTGTTGCGCCTTTTCACGGCCACTCAGTTCATCCTTTGTTTTAATTCCATTTTTCTTGGGGCTTGATCTACGGTTCGCTTTGTTTTTCCCTGGAGCTCTGTTTGTTGTGCCTTTCCTTAGGCGCTCTCGTTTTCTACAATTGTAGGTATGATAGAAATGCAGGTAGTCCTCAACTTAACAACCAGTAATTTAATGACCAAAGTTATAACAGCAGTGAAAAAAGTGATTTGTAACTGGCCCTCACAACAACTGTACTGATTCACTTAAAAATTGTGGCCAAAAAGGTCATAAAATCAGCACGAGTCACTTGACAGCTGCCTTCCTTAGCAACAGAAATGCTGATCCCAGTTCTGGTTGTAAGTCGAGGACTACCTATATTTTAACCAGGGAAATAACGAATTGCTCTCAGGCATTTTAAGGCTTGAATCTGGAAATCAGGACACAAAGAGACATTCTCGGGCTGGGACATTTTTGAAAAACTCTTCAGAAGGGCCCCCACCCTCACGCACTCACCTGTCCCAGTTGGCTTTCTGAACCACCATGCCTCAAAATATAAAGTCACCACCCATCAGGGGCTGAATTCTGAGTCTGGCTGGGGAAAATTTGCTCACTCTTATCCATTGTAGGGAGGAGAACCGTGTTAGTCTACGGGGGCTAAGAATCAGGAGTCTGGTAGCACTTTCTCCAGCATACCAATTTTATTCCAAGGCTGAAGCTTTCGTGAGCTGCCCTTGCAGCTCACAAACGCTTCTGCCGTGAATAAAATTGGTGCGTCAGGAAAGGCACTACCAGACTCCTGGTTTTTTTGCAGGTTATTCAGAAAGCACTGAGGTGTGAGCATGCAGGGCATGCATATACACGAATGCTTCTTTGGTCACCACCTCACTATCCCCCATGCATAGACACCCAAAGAGGCAGTGAGCGCCCCAAACCATAGGCCAGCCTCCATGAGACTGTTGGCACATCAGCTTCCAGGATAGCTTGTTGCCCCTCTGCTAGAATTGAGCCAGGCATTTATCCCAGTCCATCTGCAAGCAACACCCAGATGCCTTTGGGATCCCAAGTGGAGCTCCTGCAGGGCCCCTGGGCTTTTCCTGGCCCTTTCCCAGCCCCTTTCCAAGGGAGCACCAGGATCACTGGGCTCCTTCCCAAAAACCTGGAAATGGGAGGTTCGCAGAGGCAGCACTACCAGGAATGTCCACCACATGTCAGCCGAGTCCCAGGACAAGAGTTGGAAATATGCCTCTTTTCCATCCAGGTCTGATCAGGGAGAGATCAAATACTTATCCAGCTAAAGATGGCTTAGTAAAATACACAGCTAATCCGAGATGGGTTGGATCAAACCGTGTTTTCCAAACTGACCAACTTTAAGATGTGTAGACTTCAACTCCAGAATCTACACATCTTCTAGTGGGCAACTTGGAGAAATACTAGACCAGTGCAAAGATGACCTTGGGCAGAAAGGAAAGACGAGTGAGTGGTTGACCGGGATTGCGGAGAAGACAGCCCGGCCTTGAGAGGGGGGAAAGGATGAGAAAAAAACTCAGAGCAACTCCAGATTAACTTAGCTCTTTACAGGATGGACAGAAAGCAACTTGTTTTTGAGACTCTACTTTAGTATATAACGAGGAGGCTTTCTGGAACCCTAGTAGGTTCCTGACATGGACTACCTTGCAGGGCTGGCCATGGGGTGGTGCCTGGCTCAGTGTGGTGTGGGACCCCGTGCCCTCCTTCCAGGTTCTGGGAAGACCCCAGGAAAGGCTGCGCAGTCCAGCTAGAGTGTTCAGGTGGGTTGTAATTGCCCAACTTGGCAGAACAATTCACCTGCTGTCCTTTTTAGAGTGTCCCTGGAGATGGAGGAGTCAAAAAAGGCAAGATGGCAGCCACAGTCCTGAGACTGAAGCGTGTGCTTTCACACTTTCTTTGCAAGCAGAGGAGAATCAAGGAGAAATTATCTGGGGGAGGGGATCTGATCTTTGACCTTAAGGGGGGATATGTATGAATGCCCACATCCTCTCTCCAGCACCCTGCCCCCTCTCTGGCTGCCCCCCACATTTCCTCAGGGCTTTCACCATCATTGGGATCCCCTCCTCGCTAAGGGGGAAACTGGCCCTGGGGAAATGTCCAGGATTTCTTTCCACTGCAGAAAGTCAGGCCAATCACCCACCCACACACACACCTGCCACACACACAGATACACAGACACACACACACACAGAGACACCAGGGTTTTTCTGCTGTAGTGTTAGTGGAGATTTTGAAAAAGCCCCGTAGCGCTTTACTCCACAAGCCTGGGGGTGGGAGTCGGAAAGAATCCTGTAGGGTCAGAAAATTCCTCACTCCCCACATCTCCAGTAGTGAGCATTTCCTGGCATCCTCCCCCCAAAAAGATTCCAGAGTCTGGGTGGCTTTGGCTGCAGCAAACCTTGTTTCCGCCACCTCCTCTCATAGGTGCAAACTGTAAGCCGATCCCCTCCTGCTCTCAGGGGTCACCCCCAGCAATGCACAGCATGACCGTGGTGCAGGGGAAGGGGCTTCCTGAAATGCATCCGGAGGCTGGGGAAGGGGAGGAAATATGAATGCCCCCCGGAATCCCAGCTGCCCAAGCAGAAGTGCAGTCACCCCTCCGGTGCAGAGGGAGGAAGGAGGTTTTGGGAAGGAAGGTAAATGCTCATGGAGAGGGATTGCTTGCTCGTTCATTCATTCATTCATTCATTCATTTAGTGTATGGCATCTACAGAGGTCACGCAGTCACTGATATACAGCACTAATTATACGCATTCTACACACAACACAAATCTAAATTTAAAAAAAATGCCAACAATTAGAAAATATGTGAGCAATACAGTAAACGAGATAAAATATAAACTTAAAATAAAACAAAACATTAACTTAGGGCAAAAGCATGATAAAATTGCCTTGATGTGGCGCCGTAGAGTCATGCTCGGGGAGAGGCTATCCTTCGAGATCCAGAGAAGCTGCCATCCGGCGCGCCTGGTGTGGCTGCGATGAGGTCGCCCCAGGAGCTTGGAAAGTCTTGGGGGATGCTCTCGGACGATGCGGGCTATCATGACCACATTCTCGGCCATTCCCCCCTAAAGAGCACGGCCTTGGTTCTGGCATGGTCTGTCCTAAGTCTAGCCAAGTTACTCCACATTTTGGGGGGCAGGCACATGTGGGTCTGTGTGACCTGTTTGCCGCTGGTTATCCAAGATCGCCGTTGCCAGCGCCATTCTTCATCTCGATCGCAAGACTGCGCACGTCATCCCCGGGTGGCCTCCCGGGCTCAAGCCTGATGCGAGGCAAAGAGGCTAATGTTTCGTGTATCGGGGACCCTGGGGGCCGGCGGCCTGCTTACCTTTGTCCACTCGATTGGGAGGGGCGATGTTAGGAAGAACATGAAGCCGTGAGAGCGGTGTGGATTTGAGGGCTCCAGGTGTTATTCACATTGCGTCACCAAGGTGAGCGTCCATCGCCTTGCACGATTCTTCCCCATACAGGTGCGCAGTATTCGGCAATGGAATATAAGTGGTTGCGCCGCTACGTGCAACGTTCTGGCTTGTGCTCCCCAGTTTGTTCCCGCGATCTTCTGAATCGAGTTGTTCCTTGTTTTCAGTTTTTGGCTGAGTGCTTGGAGACGTCTTCCGAAGGAGAGAGGTTGGTCAAGGAGTATTCCGAGATATCGGGGGGGGGCAACTTTGGTTGATCCTCTTTCTAGAGAAAGCCATGTTTAACCCTTTATTTGCTGGGCGGTTGCGCAGACGAAAGGTGCAGGCTTGGGGTTCACTTGGGTTTGGGCACAGCCTCCACACCAGCGTCCTCAGGCCCTTGTAGGGGGCGAATTCCTCTTCCTCAACGTCCCGGTTTGGGCAGCTGTAGCCATTTCATCGGCACAGCAAAAGTGTTCAGGGTTGGTTTCTGGTTAGTCACTAATATCTAGGTTAAATAATAGTGGGGCTGAAAGAACCGATCCCTGTGGCAAGCCGCTCTTAGTGACGAACGGTTCACGAGGGGCTTCTCCAGCACCGACCCCAAAGTATCGGGGTTTTAGCATGTTCTCCAGAAGACTTGCTCCCTTAAGACACGGAGCACTTTTCTTCAGCTCGAGCATCAAACCGTCAAGCCCCTCCGTGCCAGAAGCTGCAGTTGGATCGATAAAGGCCACAGAAGGTTTTAATCCTTTTTGGAAACCGGCTTCGAGAAGAGAAGCAAGACCAGGACTCGCTCGCAGAACTTCTTTTGATGCGAAACCAGCCGGCAGAGGAGGGGCAGCCGCATCGGCGGGTTGGCATCTGCTGCTGTGCGTAGGGCCATCATCCCAGGGGGTCACAGCCGAGGCTCGGCAGAGCGCCAGGGTGGTAAGATGGCGAGAGTGTGGACATCGTGAACCGGCTGGGGACCCCTTCGGAAAATGAGCTGGGAAGCGCCCCAAAAAGCCTTCAAGTGCACACCTGAGGCACCTTCCCAGAGCTCGTTCGGCACTTAGGACCATGTGTGAGAAGAGGCACAGCAGTGTCATCCAGGCGTTTTGGTGGGGGGCTGAGCAGGGGGGGTCGGTGTTTCTGCTCCCCCCACTCCCAATGCAGGAAGGAAGGAAGGAGGGAGGGAGGGAGGAAAAAAGGGAGAACCGATAGACTATACAATCCTGTAGTTCAGGGCTGGAGAAGGAGGAAGAAGGAGCCCAGGCAGGTCTTATCTTCCATGCAGCCGTGCAGCAAGAATCGCGATTTTAATCCACTTGTCAAATGTAGCGAGAGCCCCTCTGGCTCACAAAGTGACTCTGGGCGGTCAGAACATAAAAACCGCACAAAGATATTCTCTCTTAGGGAAGGGAGGCAGTGAAGACAAGGAAGGAATACTGAAAGTCAACAGGCGGCGGGAGGTCGGGTGCTCCTCCGTGAGCCCCAAGCGGGTCCTCACACTCTTTCCCCAAGACCACCCAGCGGCAGGTCCCTGGAAAGAGCCTCCTGCCTTGCGGTGCTTGTCTTGCTCCTGCGACCATAAGCCTGAGCTGCGCACACACCACTTGCGCCCCCACGTGGCCAGGAGCGAGGGGGCTGGGGACCTTGGGATATTTGAAGACCCTCCAGGCTGAGAGCCGCCTTGTCTTCGGGGCTTCGGGAGTGGCCTGGGGCTGGCTGAGCGTGGCCTCCAAAGGCTTTTGAGCTGGCTTCTCCCGCCGGCCCCAACGACTCCCGTTCACTCCCCAAAGAAGCCTCCCTTGAATGCAGCCAGGCTGGTGGGGTTTTGGCTTGCGTGGTGGGAGGCAAATAAAACAGGGAGGAGGAAGCAGAAGAGGCCACCGTTAAATCACATATTAGACATTTCCCTGTGCTAAGCGGGGAGCAGAAGGAAAGCTTAAACCTTAATGCCGTGCCTTCACCAAAGATACCCCAAATCTTCCGGGGTCCCAGTGTTCACGGCCGTCCCATTGTCCTCCCAAACAGGCAGGACAATGACATTCAGGCTGCCGGAGGGAAAGGAACCCAACACCACCGGTGGTGCGCCTCGCCCATCGCTTCTGCTGCTGAAACTACTAGAAAGCGCGAGGGAGAAAGACGACGCAGCCGCTGCGCAGCGCCTGGCTGGCGCCCAGCAAGTCAGGCCCCAAACAGCCAATTCACACGTCCACTCTGGGCTTGAGGGATCCCACCCGACGCTTCGGTGGAACTGGACCAAAGGGAGTGGGAGGCTGGAGGAGGAAGGAGGAAGGGGTCTGTGCACGGAGAGAGGGGGCCCTCCTTGTCCTGGGGGTCCCGGGTGCTCCTGAGCGTGGCTGTGTTCTTGCGGACGTTTCACGACCCAGCCAGGTGAGGTCTTCTTGTCTTCCTTCCTTCTTGATACGGACGCCACGCTTCAGTCGAGCCGGCCTAGTTCTTTCCACAAGTGCACGAAATCCAGCTCATCGAAAGTTCCTAGCAGCTGAAAGATGGGTGACAGCGACCGGCGGTCGCTCGGTTTCCTCTGGTGACGTGCTCCGCGGGCTGCCTTCCACGGCCAGGCGGGCCCTCTGACCCTCTGCCACAAGGTAGCCAGAAGTGGACTCAGCAGCGGCACCAATGCCCACACACGTTTGCGATATTGTCAAGGGCAGCAACCACAGTCTAATGCTGAACAGCTGGGCACAAAAGCCACCCTGTGTGGAGATGTGTCTTTTCCCTGCTTCCCCAAACCAGCAGGGGGGGATGCATTCCAGGCAAACGCGGTTATTCTTTCCTAAAAGTCGTCATGCCGACAGCCAAAGACCACTGCCACACTTGCGTCACCGGGACAGTCGGCAGTTTCGTCGCTCAGGGGACTACAAGAGAAGCTTAAAAGTGAAAGTGGGCTCAGTTCTATTCCTCACGAGGAAGAGAAGATCGCAGGATGACGGGGAGCCACACCCAAGGAGGGAAAGTTGCCTTCGGAGGAACTTCGGAAGTCTTGCTCCTCACCAAAGTCGCAGCTCTGGGCAGCGGATCACGGACCACCGTTTGTCCGGGATGGTCCAAGGGCTCCTGCCTTGGCGGCGGTTGGACTCGGAGACCCCCACGGTCCCTTCCAGCCCCGGGACTCTGGGATTGTGCGTAACGTTAGGCCAGCTTCTCTCTTCGAACTGAACCACCTCAAGCCATTCCCTGCCTTGATGTCACAGAGGGGGCAGACGGGAGAATAAAGAGCACTTGGTGGCAAAGAAAGGGGCGGATTCCGTGGAGGGCGAGCACTCTGACTTCCTTTTGAGCGTATCCATTGCAGAGGCGTTCACTACAGGGAGTCCTTGACTTACGGCCATTCGTTTAATGATCCTTGCACTGACAAAAGTGTCCTCGCATTTAAAACTGCCGCAGAGTCTCCACAGCGTTGCGATCAAAATTCAGGTGCTTGGCAACCGGAACGCACGTATGAGGGTCGCAGTGTCCTGGTGTCCCCAGTTATGATCTTCCCGACAAGCAAAGTCAATGGCAGAAGCCTGGTTTGCTGAATGATTGCAGTGATTCGCTCAACGACCATGGCAAAGAAGGTCGTTAATTGTTGCATCAATTAGTGATTAAAGTTCCATGCCCAATTCTGGTGGTAAGTCGAGGACTACGTACTTCCCTTTCTCCTGGGCCCCACTGTCCAATTGCACTTATTCCTGTGAACGTTTTCCAAACATTTCACACTGGAATCTTTCTTCCAAGGACTGGAATTTGTGATCCCATCTCCTGAATTCTAGAATAAGAGAGCCCAGACCTTGACCTTCTTTAATACACACACGTGTGTGTGTGTGTGTGTGTGGCTGTGTGGAGTCGGCGTTTCACTGAGAGCGAAAGTTTCCCAGGCCTGGAACGCTGAGAATGTCCACGGGCAGCTGCCTTTTAGGAATGACGTGGAAACCTGTGGCGGGTTCACTGTTCTTCTCTTGAGCATGCGGAAGGAGAACGCACCAGGCGTATTGCTGCCCAGAGCGCATAAACGAATTGGGTGACTTTACAAAGACGGGAGACGGATAGATCAGATGGGATGGCCTCCCTCGTCGTCGGAGACCCGCGCCCCTTACAAAAGGGCTTCTGTTCAGATGTTGCAATGAAGATTCACTCCTAGCCTTGGAAGCCGCAGCCCAGTCTGGGCTCGCCACAAGGAGCCTTGATGGCTACCTCGGCTTGGCCTCCTGGCTTGCTGACAGCACGGGGGGCATGTGCCGATCCTTCCTGGAAGCCGAGGCGCCTGCCGTCTCCAAGACATCCCTAATCTGGTGAAGCAAACCTATCAAACAGTGAGAGCCGGTTTAGTACACCCAGATCTGTTCTTTGGCTGTCGACATGGACTTCTGGGGATCGCTGGATTATTTTCAAGGTCCTTATGGATTTTTTTTTACTATGGACTTTGACTTGCTTTAGAATCTCCCCTACAAGAAGTCCTCAACTTGTAACCACGTTTGGAAGCAGAATTTCCATGGTTCAGTCGGCGGCTGCTAAGTGACTTGTGCCCGATTTTATGACCATTTTTGCCATGGTTGTTAAGCGAATTACAGCAGTTGTTCAGTGAACCATGTAATCCAGCTTTCCCCATTGACAACTTGCTGGAAGTCAGTTGGAAAGGCTGCAGATGGCGATCCCATGACCCCAGGATGCTGCAGTTGTCGTCAATACATGACTGTGGGGATCATTGTAAGTGTGAGGCCCAGTCCTAAGTCACTTTTTCTAGTGCCATTGTAACTACGAATGGTTGTAAGTTGAGGACTGCCTGTGGACCAAACGGCCTAATTGTTTCAAATAGTGATGGTCTAATGTCATCATAAATGGTCTAGCAGTGTCAAACTGTTCCCCAAATCGTTCCGTCCACGGTCCTTCCTGTCAGGGCCTGCTTCGAGCATTCATGCACGTGTAGAAGAGTTTGACTGCGTTACCTCTTTCCCCGGTCTCAGACAATGCCATGCACCCCCTTAAAAACTGCTCCATTCACAAACAAGCAATGACAAGATGTTCCACTGCCCGGTCCCGCCCAGGATGTCCCCACATTCCCCCCAGCTTAGGACCCACAGTTCTAGAGAGTCAGGAAAGCGACTCTCGCAGAAATATGCGCAAACCCTTGCCTAGGCGAGAGGGGCTGAAGTGTTTTTTATAGCCCAGAGCACCCGGGTAACATTTGGGAGCAGCTCAGACAGACGCCCCCGATTCACAGGGGCATAAGAAGGGGGAGGAAGAACTCCGGCACAAGCAGCCTTGCAAAATTCTCTTCCTAGGACCCGTCTCAGTAGGAGGAACTTTAGCCTTCCCGTGGAGTGGGTTTCCTGGTCTGCCCTACCAGATGCGGCTGACCCCTGGACTCAGAGGAAAGTCCTCCTAACACCAATAGAAAACAATATTTGTAGCTCCAGGATGAATTGTGGAGTCCGAGGTGCTCTCTGATCTTGGTGGTTATTGTTGTTGTTTTTTGCAGGCATTTCATTACCAAACTAGGTAACATCGGTGCACTGATGACATTACCTAGTTGGGCAATAAAATGTCTGTAAAAAAACAACCAAACTCAGAGAGCACCAAGGACTCCATAGTCCTCCTGATCAAACTCCAAGACGTCTTCCTGAACTGTGCAAGGGCCCTGGCGTGGAAAGAGCAGGCTCAGTGCACTACTCCAGAGAAAATGCCTTCCAAAACTTGGGGAAAGTCCTGTCCTGGGCCCCCACAAACCTTCTGCAGAAAGTGATCACCTCTGTAAGAGACCATCTTGCTGCGTTAATGTCTGGACAGGTTCATTTCAAGATATACAGTGCCTCATTTAATTAGCCTCCACACAGTCAAAAGCAGCAGACTGCCCACTATTAGTAACCAGGGCAATGGTCTGGATCCTTCTGTTCGCACAACATGCTCAACCAGGCCTGGCATGGGCATAGTTGTACGCAATGCATGCATGAACCTAGAAAAAAAGGTGAACTTAGTAGAGTCAAGTGTGTTGTGTGAATAAATCTGCTCGGTTTTCTTTTAATCCTTGGTGCTTTGGATAAAACTTTCTTGCAGGCTTGTTTGTTTGTTTAAATGGATACAACCACATAACAAAAGCACCTCCCTGGAATCCTGTTTCTGACAGATAAATCAATATTTTAAATATAAAATACCCAACACCCCAGATGCCAAAATAAAATCATTTGAAACAGGGCAGCTGCAGCAGCAGACGCGCACTCCGGGCTCACTTTGGACTACGGTGCTACTGAAGACAGGCGGATTCATTTCCGAAGATCTTTGCGCACGCAAAAGGGTCAGGCTGAGACGCCTGTGTTTCTTTGCATCCCCATCAAGGGCCGAGGGACCCAGTTCAGACCAGGTCCCGCTGCTCTTCGGAGGTGCAGCCCCTAACTTACTTCTTGTTGGGACGGCTTCGCCTTCGACTCATCTCCAACTAACGAGGCCGCCTGTCAGGCAGAGGTGCTTGATCAAAGCAGGGCACAGGCGGAGTAGCTTCTGTGGGACCTTCTTCCTAAAACAATGTGCCCTATGTGGCTGACATGGGCCAGGCATCCCTTTTCCCGATAATCTAAACAGGAGACGCACGAGCAGGTTTGTGTGCTTTTCCTAGCAAACGTCCACATGCATCATCGCCCTCAAGGCAACAGAGAGAAAGACTGCAACGTTTGCCATTGACGTAGCATGAATGCAGTGGCATTTCACCGTGCATGAATTTTTGAACATGGCTTTCAGATCTGTTCTGCGTGGGAATTTTCTCCTGAAGTGGGACAATTGATAGATTAAACTTCCCTCCCTCCCTCCCTCCCTCATTCCCATCTTCCTCCCTTCCTCATTCCCATCTCCTTCCTTCCTTCCCTCCTTCTTTCTTTCCTTCCTTCCTTCCTTCCTTCCTCTCCTAGTCTCTCAGATCATGCTACTGAAATCCAGCTGCATGGTCCTCGCCATGGTTAATCATGGAAATAAGATCCTTAAGTGTATTATTCTTCATTCAGAAATTCAATGGTCCAAGTGCTGTTTTGCCAGGAAATATTTTCCAACTTTCCGTTGCAGTACATTTCCCCGTATGGTACCTTAAATCCATTAATCCTAGGGCTGGAAGGAAGCTTGCCCAACTCCCTGTCCACAGTGGGAGTCCTCTCAAACCAGACCAATGCTGGCCTTCAGAGTAACTTTATTTTAGCTGTTTGGAAATTGAGGAGCTGACCCCCCTCCCTAAGTGCACCCTACCTTCGCTCTCTCTTCATGAACTTTCTGGTCCCCTGTTCATCCTTACTGCCCTTCTCAGAATCTATTTTGTCTGAAGAGCAGAAGACCTCAAACTGAAGCTTTTGGAATTCCACAAGAATTACGGAATCCTTCAATTGTTATGTAACCCACCCCTTTTCAAGCAAGCCGCTCATCAGAATGTCCCTGGAGAGTTTGTCGAAAGTTTTGCTGGTATCAAGATAAATGACATTCCCACAGTCTACTAAGTAATACTTGACTTCAGTGCATTATGTCCCCAAAGGAAATTCATTGAAGCAAACGTCTTATCTTGAGTACTACCTGGAAGTAACCCTAGCCACATGGTGCAATGATGCTTTTAGTTTAAGGAATGGCTTTTCCTTTTGAGGAATGTATGCTTTTATGCCTGAGAAAGTTGAATTCCCTCTCTTGGCTTTTGCTCATCCTTACCCAAAATGACCCCAGGAGCAACAGAAAATCTCTTCACCTTGCACCAATTAGGGGAAATATATGATGCCACTGCATAGCCTGAACAACTGATGTGTCCTGGGATGTCCAGCATCCAAATCTGAGTCTGAAAAATGACTATTTCTGCTATGAGAACCAAAGTTTCTCAGCTGATAGTCTTTCCTCCCCCTGTAGTGAGCACCACCAGGGAATGCACTGTTAGCCGAAAGCCATTAAGGTTCAGAATGCGATTGGAGGCAGCTAAAAAGCCGATATTTCTCGCAGATGTTCCCCCAAAACTCTCCCAACTGGAAGGAGATGGATTCCTCTTGCCTGCAGCTTCCTTGAATTCTATGTTTCAAACAATAGCTTAGACAATTTTACATTTGGCATTTCTATTTCTCCAGAGCGGAAATGAGGGTCTTCACCCCCCACCTCAAATAAATCATTGAAGGCTTGGATGCAGATGGAAGGAATCGGAGAGACATCTGACCCCAGGCCTCATCTACAGTCGTGTTGGACTTCTTCCTTTCAGTTTCTAGGGAGTCCAAACAGCCAAGGAATGACCTAGGATGGAGTCCAACCTGCATTTTCCTGTCTTTTACAAATGCTCTCCTTCTCCAAGAGCTCATTTTCCATCTCGGAGGAACTGGGCATGAGGAGAACTCCCCACCTGCTTCCTCTCCATCCCTGCTTTCCCTTAGAAAGCTAAACATGTCTGCTAACAATGATTGCTTTCACCTGGGACAAGATAGAAATAGAGAGGGGGACAAGGAGGACGCTTAGTGTTAATGTAGCGCTTGAGTGGTTGGAAGGGGAGTAGGAGAAGACATGAAGATGCAATGATCTGCCTGGAGGAAGGGTTCAAGCTACTTTTTGGGGAGGAGCTGGGTGTGACCAGTCCCCGCTTCCAGTCCCGTTTCTTTACCCTGAAACCAGCTTCCCAGTCTTGAAGGCTCTGCAATCCAGCTGCTACTCTTTGCCTGCAATGGATCTCTCTCCATCCATGACTTGATTGTGGAGAAGGTCCATCTGGCCAGCATGACCAAGATCTGAATAGCTGTGGAGGGGTTGTGCTCCCCTGGGAAATCTTTTGGATCAACTAAGCACCCAGAACAGGGTGGCTGTCGTCCTGCAGAAGCTCTGCTGATGATCTTCTTGCATAACAGCATCTCTGTGGAGTCCTCGGTGCTCTCTGAGCTTGTTTTTCTGCAGACGTTTCACCACCGAACTAGGTAACATCATGCTAGAAGGCAGTATGGTTTTGCTTCCAGCACTCCCTTTTAGCACTGATGATGTTGC
Organism: Acrochordus granulatus; assembly: GCA_032468055.1. Lineage (NCBI taxonomy): Eukaryota > Metazoa > Chordata > Lepidosauria > Squamata > Acrochordidae > Acrochordus > Acrochordus granulatus. The sequence goes on from JANHZU010119896.1 coordinate 17,336, forward strand.
CTAGTTTGGTGATGAAACATCTACAAAAAACAGTCAAGCTCAGAGAGCACTGAGGACTCCACAGCTCAACCATGAGTTATAAATATTCTCATCTAATAGCATCTCAAAATAGTTGCAGGACCTTGTCTCAAGGCTGACAATGACACACAGACATACATACAGCCCGTCTTATGCTGTTCGTGGATGTTACCTTACCTTCCTTGAGAGAGGGAACTCAGGAGGTCATGGCCACCAGAGGTCTGCCTCAGGTCTTCAGGACTCAATTCATGTAGCTGCCCTCTCTAAAGTGGCTCCTTCGGGAAGGTTGCAAGCTGTGAGGCATCTTCTGAGCGCCTGAAGGTAACGCTACTTAGAGTCACCTGGGCGCTGCTGGACGGCTCCATACAGGCGACTGAGTCTACGCCTTGCAAGTTAGCCGGGACGGGTGTGAGCCCGTTGCTCCGGAGGAAGCAGGCAAGATCTCAGCAGCCTGGAGTCTCAAAGCTGTTGCTGAATGCAGCCATGGGGCTTGTAACTAACTTGGTTTAGTGGCTGTGCAAACACAGCCAGAGTGCACACTTCTGGAGAAAGAGGCACATGACTCGGATCGCCTGTCCATGATTTTTATTTCAATAACAAATTTAAGACAGTTAATCCTCCGAGGGTCCTTTCCAGACTGAGGTTGTTTCTGCATTTCCCCATGTTTGAAATAGGATTGCAAGTTCCCCCTCCAGTTTGGCTTCAAAAACTTCCTGTTTTGTGTGTTTGAATGCCAAACCATGAACTAAACAGCAAAAAAAACAAAGATTAAAAATAATCTTTTTTTAAACATAGCTTGCCATTTGATTGCATAAGCTAGATATTTACCTCAACAAGGACAAACACGTTGCGTGAACACAACTGATGTGTTAATATCGGATTGATAGTATGGTGCTAAATAATAAAATGATTGATTTTGTGGTGCTACAAAAAAGTGTTGGAAATCAATCAGGGCTCTGTCTGAGATTTAATCAAACACAACCGAGGGAAAATATATTTGAAACAAGAGAAAATATGCAATTATAATGAAATAAATCACCTATAAAGGGACTCTATGCATGTGTGTGTGTGTGCAAAAAAAAGTTTCAAGACAAGATGAGTGTGTTTCTTTATAATAGTCTGTACATCATCCACATCTATAGACAACTTGTTCATAAGTCACAAATACCATCTATTTTCAGTCCATTGGGAAGTTAGACCCATAAATCAGTCTTTCTAACTAGGCTTTTGGCAGGAATCAAGCCACAGAGAATACATTACCCTGTCCAGCTGTCAATTCCCACCTGCTGTGCATTGGAAAACATCAAACTTTGGTTTTCAAATCATGTTAATACTGTATATGTAATTACTTCTTCCCAGTACATAATTTAAAACATTGCAAAAACCTGTTTTTATTAAGTTTTTACTCTTGTTGCATTCCCAATGTGCAATTTTTAATTTTAAGTTTTAACTGTGGAGTCCTGAGTGCTCTCTTGGTTGTTTTCTTGCAGACATTTCAATACCAAACTAGGTAACATCATCAATACAAACCTCCCTCCCTTCTAGCACTGATGAAATTACTTAGTTGGATAATGAAAAGTCTGGAAGAAAACAACCAAGCTCACAGAGCACCACGGATGCACAGTTCAATCCTGAGCTACAAATATTCTCTTCTAAGATAAGTTTTAACTTGTTTGTAACTCTGGTTTTCAGTGATGCTTTTATTCATGTATCGCAACAAAGTCTAAAAAACAGGCATCTGGACTGGATTTTTCTCAAGTCGAAGACGTTTCGCCTTTAATCCAAAAGTCTTTCTCAATTGAGATGCAATTACCCTGGACGAGTGAGAGTCTTCACAGACATTTTTATTCATGTACTTATATGGTATTATGATGTCGTAATCAGCCCAGAGTCAGTTGAGTGACATGAGCTGTATAGAAATTTAATGAATAAATAAACCAGATTATTTACTCATACCTTCTCTGCACAAATGCAATGGGATCCTATACATCTGAAATATATTTTTTGTTATATAGGCCAGCAAAGCGCAGAGACAGTAACTGATTGCACTTGTCAGTTGCTGGTGGCCTCCTTAACTGTCTCAGCACCTTTTGATATCATCAATCCTGGTAGCTTCCCTGGGTTATTGGAATGGAGGGGACCTCTGCTTAACCTTTTCCCCCTTTCCCAGCTCCAGGTAATTTGATGGGGCAGGAGAGAGAATCGAACCCAACTCCCTAATTTTGTGGGGTTCCTTATAGCTTAATTCTTTCACCTCTTAATATCTATAGGAGTCCATGAGAGGAGTTTGCCTCTGTTTCTCAACTTTCGCAACTTGAAGATGTGTGGATTTCAGCTCCCAAAATTCCCCGGCCACCATGACTGCACTGTGTCTGTGTTCAGGGGATCTTTTGAAACCATGGTCCCCAGCCCTGGAGCTGGGTGGGTCCCCTTTGAGCCCTGGGTGGAGTGGAGTGACTTCCTCAAGCCTTTGGGTGAAGCTGCCCCAAGTCGCCAGTAATCGGCTATCCCGGAAAAGGGATCAGGAGGCCGGGAAATCCCCGCTCCAGGGAGATCCGGGGCCCTGAGGCGGAGCCATTCCAGGGGAAAACCGCGGTGGGCTGCTTGCCTTCCAAATCTAGCCCACAGCCCGGGGATCTCTCGGTGGTCTCCCCTCCAAGGATTGCCTATCCCTGACTCCGGTTAGCCCAGCGATCCACGCGGGTTCGCTGCTCCTCCGGCTGCCAACGGCGCGGGGAATCCCCCGGCCTCTTCGCGGTCCGGCAGCGGAGCCCCTGAAGCCCCCCTTAAACGCGGAGCGGCTCCCCGCCGATTCCCATCGCGCGCGCTGCCCAGATGGGGGAGCGGGAGGCTCCGAGGGGAGGGGCGGGCCGAGAGGGGAGAAGGAGTCCGGGTCGGCCGATCGCGGCCGGGCAGCCCAGCCCAGCCCAGCCGCGCCGAGCCGCGCGGCGCCGCGAAGGGCAGGAGCCGAGCCGGACGGCGGCCCC
>JANHZU010121578.1:0-20312 GCA_032468055.1 Acrochordus granulatus
ATGGGCGCTTGCCAGGCGAGCTTTGCAGCTCATTCTTGCTGGGGGGAATTGCAATGGGTGACTTACTTTTTTAACTTACTCATTAAATCGGATTTTTGTCCTGCCCATCTCACATCCGTCTGTGGGCGGTTCACATTTAATTTTTACACGTAATTCAGTGTCTGCCAGGAGTAACGTTTGCACGTAATTCAGCTTGGACGCCTTTGAGACTGAACTCTCTGCAGCCCTTCTTTTCGCACGGCTGGTGGGAGTTGGAGGTGGAAACACCCCGAAAACACGGAAGAATCGTTAGGAGAACAACTTGGGGAATATGCCATGCGTGGCTGTCAACTTATTTCTCTTTGTGTGCTTTAAATTGGGGTTTTGTTACTAAGTATGGTTGTTGCTGTTTAAAGTGTTCTTTTAGTTACATTTTTGGGCTCTTAATGTTTGTTTATCTTCCTATTTCAATTCAAAGCTGGTTTGACAATGCTTGCAACATTTTAAATGCTTAGTCTGTTTGGATTTGCATTAAGTGGCCCATTCAAACAATTTATAAAAAAAATCTCTTCTGTCTGTGTATTCACGAAAGCATTCAGTTTCCAATTGCGTTCAAAGCAGGAAGCAATGGTTGCCTGCTTAAGGATGATCCAAGTGGTTGAACGAGGCTTTGAAGTTGGTTTAATATCCTGGCCCTACTTCTCACAAAAGGTGGAATGAAAAGCCATGAATATAATTACGCCGTTGTTTGCCCTGTTCCACCTTGTTTGATCTTGCATGATGACATTATCATGATGCTTTTTATTCCATATTTTCTTAATCTATCAAATTCAAAACTCAGGACCCCCCCAAAATAATCAAGGCTCACTACAGTGTGAAGGGTCGTGTGCAGAGTTAAGACCCACGTACTGCCACTTTAAGAAGTGTGAACGTGGTGACCGTCTGATATGTATAATTATAAGCAAAATAATTATTCTAAAATGTAACTCGCAGCGTAACTAACTTTAGACAATTAGGTGGCTTGCTTGTTAGATGTGTGGTTAGGAGAGCCAAGGAAGGGAGTGATTGGCCCGATGAGAGATCAGGAGGAACGTTTCAGACAAACCAGATGCCGAAGAGAGGAAAATCCGAGGCTGGAAAACCTACCTTGTGAGTTGTTTTACCCTAGAAAATTGTAGGGGATGTGTGACATTTAGCTGGTAGCTTTGGAAAGTGAGGAGCGCAGAAACTTTGGGGTGTAAAACACAGATAGCCAATTATTGTACGCGTAATGCGTATGTTATGGGAGGGGTTGGGGCTGCAAATGTGGGTGTGTATTTTCTTTTAGTATGAAAAAATATTTGTGCTCGGGGCTCCGGCTGCTTTTAAAGCTTGGAGTCCTTTTGTTGTGGTACCTCAATAAAGGCGCTGGGATGTCTCTCGGCTTCGACGCCAAGCTGAGACCCGTTTTTGGGGACAACAAGCGCTTATTGTTCAGTGCGCACCGGAAGGGCTCTCCAAAAAATATTGGAAGATCCCCAGCGGACAGAATGCGCCCATATTTGTTTTTACTGTTGGTTAGCCGCCGAGAGTCTCCGGATTTCGGCGGCAGGTAAATTTAATGAATAAATAAAATATTTACACATCTCAGAAAGGAGAGGGAAACTAACGCAGAAGCAACAGATGATGTCAGATGGGTGATGGGGTCTCAGGCTGTTTGTGCAGCCTGCTGGTCTTAAAACGAAGAACAGCGTGAAGGATGTGGGGCAGATGCCAGAAAGAAAACATCTCCCATTGGCATTTTGAGGTCGAATCTATGGGAATTGCCCTTATAAGAGAATGGGCTGTAATTCAAAAGCAGCATCCCTAATATATCAATATGTCAGCTTGATTTAGCTGATTTCTTTCATCTAAAGGCCAGTTTTTCCTCTATGTGTGTGTACACACACACACAACTCAGGGCAGTAAACGTCCGTAATGCTCCTGCCTTCTCTTTTCACAATAATCCTGTAAGGTGGGTTGGGCTGAGGGAGAGGGATTGGTCCAATGTTACCCAGCTAGCATTGATGCCTAAGAATGCGCAGTCTTCTGGTTTTTGGCCAGCACCTTAATCCAGGGTATGCTCGACTTTGACATCTTTAAGATGTGTGGACCTCAGAATTCCCCAACCAGCATGCTTAAAGTGGCCAACTTTGAAAACAATTTCCTTACCCAGTGCACCACAATCATGGCTTTCTGGAAGTTCATACAAGTGTAGGTAGTCCTCAGCTTCCAAGCACTGATTTAGCCCTCATTCAAGGTTACAGTGGCAGTGAAAAAAGTGCCTTGCAACCGGTCCTCACGTTTAGGACCATCACTGCATCTTCATGGTCATGTGATCAAAATTCAGGCCCTGACAACTGACGGGTGTTGACAACAGCGGCAGCATCCTGGGCTCATGTGATCGCCATCTGCAACCTTCCCATTGGCTTCTGACCAGCAAAGTCAATGGGGAAACCAGATTAGCTTAACAACTGTGGGATTCACTTAACAACTGCAGTGATTTGCTTCAAGAGGTCATAAATTTGGGTGCAACTCGCTCAACCATCTGCTCCCAAGTCCGGTCGTAAGTCAAGGACTCCCTGTAGCATGCCAACTGAGCAGTGCTTGCAAGTCATGGCAGAACTTCAACTGATTATTGTCTTAATGCAATTCCTTGATATTATTATTATTTTTTGCACTCCAGTACATGTGAGTTTTAACCTCCCTCTCTCCTTGGTTTTAAAGAGAAGGATGAATCGAGAAAATATGTTGCTTGTCGAGGATACTCCAGAGCCTGGCTTCGCAAAGAAGAAAAAGAAATTGCGGAAGCGAAATCGAGAAAAACGCAAGCGTTCCCTTGTGTCTTCTGACCAGCCATCCCATTCTTCCCAGGATACAGAAGGTGGTGAGCCTGTCAGAAAAAAATCTAAGAAGGGAAAAACCAGCGCAGGAATGTCTGACTCCCAAGCAGATTGTTCCTGGGTCGAAACCAAGAGCGGGCTGAGCTGTGAGACTGAAAGCAATAATTCTGTGCCCCAGAAGACGACGAAAAAGAAGAAGAAACACAGATTTAATCAACACGGTGGCGATGATGAACTCTGGAGGACATCAACTCCCAAAAAAACCAATAAGCTATCCCAGAAAAAGGATTTGAAAAAGGGGGGTGGGGTTGATGACGACGTGCCCTCCTGTAAGAAGAAGAAGAAGAAGAAGAAGAAACGAACGGAGGGTGCTTGGGTCCCTGTGAAAGAGAAGAGCGAGGCCACAAGTTCAGAGAGAGAAGATCCAAATGAGCTCAACGAATCAATCGACACGCAGATGGATCTCTTCGCATCCTCGCCTCTGACCTCCGAGGTACCACAAGTGGACCTTCTGCAAGGGGAGGGAAATGCTCGAGGGGGGGACCACTCTCCCACCGCTGAGGATTCAGATGTTACTGAGGTGGACCTGGTGATGGAAGGAACATCAGGTGGACGCCATGAACGGACGCAACCTCCTTCATCTCTAAAGTTGCCCGCCTCGGAAGGTAACACCAGGTGAGCTCTTGCTCGTCGTGGAGATTAGAAGAGATGGTTGAACTTGGAGACCTGAAATGCTCTCCTTTGGGAGTTTCTGGTGCAACAAAGTAGGGTTGGTGGACATCTGCTCTTGGAGACGTTGGGGTGGAGGGTTTGCTCTTCCACCTCTCTCTAGTTGTTCCTGGCCCAACCTTGTGGAGGATGCTAAAGCTGGGTCTGCTAAGGATTGGCTTGACCAGGACTGCTGACTTCAAAACTGAGTAATTCTGGTCCTGAAAGTCTGCTAATGGGAGAGATGCCTGATCTCAGTAGGAGGTTGTCTTAGGCTGGAGTAGCAGGGTGAAGTGGCTTGTCTTCTTCACGGCTGATCTTCAAGGGCAGAAGACCCCAAGATCTCTTTGTCCTCATTTTTGGAACTTTTTTTTGGGGTGAAATTGCAGTTTCGCCTTCCTTCAAATCACATTTTAGTCCTGATGGCAGTCGAGGTAGTCCTTGAATTACAACTGGTCGCTTAGCGACCGTTCAAAGTTATAACTGATCCCCCAAGAAGGACTTAGGGCCCGTTTCCGAAGTTCTGACGGCTGCACCTCCCACCCTGCTCCCATGATCACGTGACTGCATGTGGGGCACCTGGCAAGCATTTGTAACATCCCCGCAGTGACAGTGACTGCAGTTTGTGACGCTTTTGCTGAAAACTGGCATTTACTTCCAGTTTCTGGCAAAAAGTGCCCATAGAGAACAACGGGTTTGCTTAACAACTGCTTCAAAAAAAGAATGCAGTCGGGTCTGTCGTGTGGTAACCCGTTTTACAACCGGCATGACTTACGACCATAACTGGCAGGCTTTATTGCGGTTGTAAGTTGAGGACGACTTGTAGTTCAAGGATGATTTGCCATAGCCTTCTGGATTTTTTTTTTTAACTTCTTGATCTTATTTATTTATTTGATTGATTGATATGCCGCCGGAGACTCTTGGCAGCTAACAAAACACAGTCCTTAAAAACTTAAAAAAAATAAAATAAAACATTAAAATGAAAATAAAATCTTATCAGTCGCCCTAGAATTTCCTAGTGGGCTCTGTCCAAGGATGGGCCAGATCTAGTCCTTAGCTTTCCAAGATCGTCCTGGTTTGTCAAATCAATCTTTTATTCCAGATTTTTGGCCAGAGGACAGTACAATGAGCAGACATAAAGCTAAGAAATAGACATAAAACACAATTCAGTTACATAAAAATATAATCTAAATAGGACATGATGCTATATGATGTGTAATTAATACAGTAACAATAATCCAGTCAATGAGTGTTATCACTATTTTGCTTATTGCACTAATATTTTTGCCTTTTCTTTCTAACTTGCTTTAAGAAACCCTTGATTTGCCCTTTTTGACTTGGGTTTCTTTCATCCACAAATTTGGAAGCAGAAATTTGACACTAAAAAGGGGGAAAGGGTCGGAGGAGAAGAGAAGGCGGAGAAGCAAATCGGGATGCTAATTCTTAAATCTCAGCTCTCGGATAACTTTAGCTCGCAAGTGCGGAGATCACAAAAAGGTGATGTTCAGCTGTGCACTGACGTCCTGGACAGCTGTAATAAATTGAAATAAATAACATTTAATTTTGATTTCTCAACAGAGTGGATCGATCCCGAACAGGTAGGAAACACCCATCTTCCAGCAGGCAGCCCCCTTCTGAAACGTGTTCTGGAGATGAAGGCGATTCCCTGGTTTTGGATACGGAAGAACTGGAAGCGGTCACGGAAGAACTGGAGGAATTCATCCCTCACGTCAGGACTCTGTCGGATTTAGCAGTCAAGCAGCTGGCTAAACGAGATCTGGCCAGGTTTAGAGATTTTAAGAAAAAAGGTGTGCTCCGTGCTTGCGAGTGCAACAATAAGCATATCCAGATTAAGAAAGAGAGGAGGCAGATTTAATAAGAAAAGAGGGGAAAAGCAGGATATTCCGTCTCCAAAACGCTGCGTAAAATGTGATGCCCGTGAAATTTGATTTAACGGACTCTGATTTAACAGACTGGGTTGTGAAGGTCTTGATATCTGTCTGGGGATCTCTCTGAAACAACGGACAGTCCGTTGCATCCAAAGTGGTCCGATCCAGTCCGTTGCATTCAGTGGTCTGAAGCAGTAAAATGTATTTTATTCCACTGGCTAACGATGCAACGACATTGTGTTATACTGTGCAAAGTGTGGCTTCATTACCGAAACGATGCAAAACTATCCCAGATAACAGAGCAGACCTTTGGGAAGAACAGACACCACCTTCTCCACGAATTAAAGTTTTGCTTTTATTGTCCTAAATGAGCCGAAGAAGCAGCTGATTTTCTTGTTAACCAAAACAGGACTAGTTTGTACATGTGTGGGATTTTGTAGACGGAGAAAAACAAAATACAGAGAACAACGTAAGTTCCTAATGGTAACATATCAAGGAAGACCGTAACTGATCCTGCTCTGAAGTTTGTCATTCCAGAAATGTTCTCTGCACGTAAAATTTTCTTGAGCTCCAACAAAAAAACACATTTAATTTTCCCAGCTGTGCCAAATTCTCATATTTTCCATGGTTTTAAGCACCGGTTCTGTACAGTATTTATTTTAGCCAGTGTCAAAGCAAAATGCGATTTAACTGTCTAATTAATCTATCAGAAACATAGCAGAACGAAGCCTATAGGATATTAATATTAAATGGGGGGGAAAATAGCTTCTGAGTAGCCATGAGTCAATTTTGTCTTGAATAAATCAAAATTGGCTATAGAGAAAGAGAACCTAATACGACAAATATATACAGTTTTGGTTTTTAAGAGGTTAAATGTTTATAAACATCACAAATATTGGTTTTATGTGTTTGATATGGTCAACTGACTGAGTCAATAAACTATGATTTCCTTCCTTACCCAGATAAGTAGAAGCCCCCAAAGCAAGGAGGTTACAAAGCAAATAGCCTTTTCTTTTCTTCTGTATTTTAACTTTTCTTTTTTTCCCCCTTTTGCTTATCACTTGTTCTTTATGCAAGGGAAAGAAAAAGTAAGAATAGTCTTGTTTTTAACTAACACCCTAGTGTGAAGTTTTCAATTTAAGACCGAAACCTTTAATATACGAGAAATACTTCGATGCAATTTGCAGTTGTTTATGCAGGCTGTATTTAGATGAGAGTGTAAAATTTCAACACCCTTATACTTATTTACATGGTTATTTCAAATTGTGGTTCACGCAATATAAACCTCTTTTTTCTCTGTTTTTAAAAATGTAAGTACATTACAGTGTAAAGACTCCCCAGGCAAGACTGCATCGAAATTATGCATTACTTAGGTCTTTTAAGAATATAATAAAAATCTAAAATTTATAAAAATTTTATAAATAAAAATTTAAAATCTTTTTTTTAAAAAATAAATAAAGTGATAGCCCACATGAAAGCTGGCCTCTATTTTTCCTTTCTGACACTGTTTCGTTCTCTCTTTTCCATCTTGCGGTCTTACAGGCATCGCTGTGAAGTTCGGCATGTTTTCCAAAGCGGAAAATGACTTATTAAAAGAAAATGTTGAGGCTTTCTTGAAAGAAAGTGGAATTGACTCAGCGGAAAAGCTCTTCTTCACCCACAGATTTCCAGAAGAGCAAGCTGAAATCAGGAGGAGGAAATGCCAGTATTTATTTTGCGAAAGGATCGGTGAGCATTTGTTCTCGGGCGCCAGAGTGAAGTCCTACCAAGGAGGGGCCTGTTAATACAATTAAACACTCATTTAATGATTTAATCATAATTAAAGTTAAATTATAAAGACACAATCGCAAGTCCCGTGTGCTTTGTTGGGTCCCGTCCTTTGCATTAGTTCCGAAATGGGTCTGTGTTTATTTTTTACTTATTTATTCACATTTTGAAACCACCCATCATCTTCAGAGAGTGACTAATCCTTCCGTCGTCTTGTCCACAGCTCGGGGCATTGCACGGCCATGGAGACTGGTTTATTATCGGGCCAGGAAATTGTTTGATCCTCAGAATTACAATGGACGGTAAAAAAAAATACATATATCACTTTATTCTTCAGCATGGACATTTCTCATCGGGAAATTTTCTGTAGGATCTCCCATCTTCAGCTGCATTATATGAATGATGAAACAATTTACCTTTACTGAAGGTGATGGGAGCAAACCTAAAAATTTCTGATAGGATTTTTGAGTAAGCATTAGGAGTAATTTCCTAAAAATATGTATTATTTGTGGGGGTGGGGGGAAAGCACCATTCCAGGTAGTCCTCGACTTACAACCAAAATTCTGATCCCAATTGTGGTAGTAAGTCAGTACAATCGTTAAGCAAGACACCATGTGACCAGGCCCAGTTTTACAGCCATTTTACGATGGTCATAAAGCGAGTCACTGCCGTGATGAAGCGAACCACGTGGTCATTAAGCAAATCCAGCTTCCCCAATGGGCATTTGTTGCCAGTTTCCATTGCAAATCACGATCACGTGACCCTGAAAGCAGTCATAAATGTGAGTCAGTTGCCGTGCGCCTAAATTGCAACCGACCACAGGGGCCGGTGCAATAGTTTGCAACAGACGTAAGTGCAAATATAAGTTACTTTTCCCAGGCCATTGTCACTTTGGACCGTCGTTAAACAAACGGTTGCAAATTGAGGACCACTGTAGATGATTATAGATTCTCTTCCATATGAGGCATTTTGAGTAGAAGCCGAATGGCCACTGAGGAATGTATGATCTGTAGGTTTCTCATAGCAGCTGTGAGTTTGAGCGCATGAACGTGCGCATATCCCTTCTGAATCTGTGAGTGGGGAGACCCACATTCAGCTTTCCATTTGTTACTCTGTGTCTCTTTGGCCTTGCGGGGAGTCTAGACGCAAGATTGAGAGGGAACAACAGTGCAAAAGCGCGATTCGTGTCAGCTAACTTTTGAGCAAGTGCATGAGTCGGGCTCAGATGGACGGAAGTTGAACTGAAAAGGTAGCCAGGCTTTAAAAAGAGAAGAAAATTAAAATCTGTAACCGTTGTCTCTCTCTTTTTGAAGCATTTTTTATTGAAAGAGGTCCTACGTAAGCTTCGAAACCTACAGAAACATAAAATAAAAAGAAGGAAATATAAAAGAATGAAGGAAAAATGAAAGGTGAAGGAAGGAAGGAAATGGATCCATTGCTCACTCCCAATGGTAATGGGCATAGTTATGGGGGAGGGAAGGAAGGAAGGAAAAGCTAAGAGAAAAGGAAGGAAGGAAGGAGGGAAAAGCTAAGAAAAGGAAGGAAAAGCTAAGGGAAGGAAGGAAGGAAGGAAACGGATCCATTGCTCACTCCCAATGGTAATGGGCATAGTTATGGGGGAGGGAAGGAAGGAAGGAAACGGATCCATTGCTTACTCCAAATGGTCATGGGCATAGTTATGGGGGAAGGAAGGAAGAAGGAAGGAAGGAAAAGAATCTCAAGCAGCGACTTCCAATTCTCTTTGCAGCAGTTTCAGACATTGCCTTCTAGAGTTGGACTGAGTGGATGTAAAAACGAAAAATCACTTAAAAGATTTTTTTTTAAATCAAGGCCAGTTCAAAGCAACACAGTTGGCTTCACTCTTCCAATCTCTTTTTAGGTATTCAAAGAAAGAGAAGAAACAGCTCTTTAAGTATCATGCTATATATGGAAACAAATGGAAAAAGATTTCTGAGCACATGAACCGAAGCAGTCACTCCATCGCCTTGAAATACACGCAGATGATGGAAGGTAGGGGGACGTTCGTGTTCTCCCCCTTTCCCCTCTTCTAAACTCCAAGTTCTGTGCGTTCAGATGAACAAACTTTCCATCCACATGACTCGGAGGGTTGACAAACAACGTGGCTTGTTTGTTTTGGTTTAATACAAAACACAAATCCTGTCCGACTGGTGAGTAAATTCTGTTTTGTGATTTAACACATGGCTTCCAGCCAAATGGGTGTGTTTAATAGAAACAGAATGGATGCTCTTGAGCTCAGCAAGTGATTTCACTTGTCAGCTACGGCGCATCACTTCCAACCACGGCAAAAAAGGTCATAAAATCAGGCATGATGCCCTTGCGGAGTTCGGAAGGAAACGCCTGGTCCTGACGGTGGCCGTAAGGTGCTAGCGCACCTTTTCCATCTGCAGCGATGCAAAGATGCGATTCGCCCCGCCAAGTGTCCGCGGTTGAATACGCTCCATCTCTCTCTCGCTTCTGTATCCGTGTACAGATTGTAATTCTGGCCCTTGGAGTCGAGAAGAGACTCAGAGACTCATTCAGACCCTCAGAGACATCCTGAGGACGAAAGTGAAAGGTCTGGATGCTGCGCTGGAGAAGGGGGATACCAGCGAGGTGCTCGCCCTTCTGCGAGAGAACCTCTACAAGAATATCGGCTGGATGAAAGTGGCAGCCAAGGTGGAGACCCGAAGTTGGAGACAGTGTAAAAGGAAGTGGTGAGCATCATGTCCAAGTGGGGGGCACGGCATCCGTGACTTGTTTGCAACCAACAGGGCCAGGGTGGGCGGAAATCGCCCCTAAGGGGCATAAGTATCACCTGAGACCCTCTTTCGTCGAAGTTGCCTTGCAGAAGGATCGCCGCGGCCTCTACGAGAACTCAAAAGCAGGAGGAGGGTACAAAGGGAGCCCCTTTGGAACAAATTTCATTGAAAGGTTTAAGCTCTCAGGAGCCTCTACTGTCCTTTCCTGGCGGCCCTTGGGATTCCGCCTAGTGCCAATGGGGCCAGGCTTTTTGCAAAAGGAAGCGAGGAACCCAAGTGTCAGCCCCCCCAAAACCAAGCGAGGCACGCAGAATTACTCCCTAAGCTGTTTCCTCTGTTGTTTTTCTCACCGATGGGCGGAAATCTTGCCAAATTGGCCCTTTCCTTTATTGTCCCTCCCCTGTGGACAGAAGAGGGGCACGTTGGCCAAGCTGTTAAGAAGGTTGCCGGCGCGGTCATTCGAGACCCATCCTGCGCTACTGGATGAGCTCCCATTACTTGCCCCAGTTCCTTCCAACAGAGCATGTAAAATTCAGGTAGATAAATAGGTGCTGCCCATTTGGTGGGAAAAGTAACAGCACTCCATGCGCCTTGGGCGTACGGTCATGCTGCCACATCACCACGGAAGCATCTTCGGAGAAACGCTGGCGCGCTCGGCTATGAATCGACGACGGGCGGGGAGCCCTTTACCTGGTCCATGCAAAGCAGTGATGTGCCTCGTGAAATATCTACCCTGAGCATCACTGCAGAGGAGCCCTCTTGGTCCTCTTTCTCGCGACTGAACTACCTCAACTTCGCTGCCTCCTGCTCCTCCGGAAGGCAGATCCTCCCTGGGAATCCAGACTACGATCCACCACGCCGATTTCGGTTGGAGGTCTGACAAACTTTGTTTAAGTTTCACGCCTCCGTGTTAACCATATTCCATAGCTGCCGAGGAAATGTAGTTTTACACACACACACGCACAAAAGTCCTTGCTTAACGTCCACCCACTCAGCAACAGCTCAAAGTTTACAGTCGTGCTCAATGAGAGGTATTTTTGATGGTTAACGTCCAACTCATTCCGAGACCGACGTTACAGTGGTGCTGAATGAGGGGTAGTTATGACATCTAATGTCCACTCATTTAGTGACTATTCAACATTATGGTGGTACTGAATGACAAGTGCTGACAGTTGTCATCGCTTTTGGACAGCTTACAGAATAAAGCAATAGAACAGGAATACATAGTGATAAATACTAATAGAAGAGAATATTTGGAGCTCAGAGTTGAACGGTGGAGTCCTAGGTGCTCTCTCAGCTTGTTTTTTCTGCTGACGTTTCATGACCCATCTTGGTAACATCATCCATGCTAGAAGGGAGTGAGATTTGCACAGATGATGTTACCGAGTTGGGTAATGAAACGTCAGCAGAAAAACAGTCGAGCTCAGAGAGCACCAAGGATGCCATAGTGATAAATACCAAACATTGGGTGTGCAACAGTGCTGATGCAACGTCACAAGTTTCTGCTCAAATCACGGGAGTCCTGAGTTAAAGGATCTCTCGATTTTGAAGCAGCATTTGTGTGTTTCCATCACTTGCAATAATTCCATTTTCTTTCTTTTTAAAGGACGTCCATCCTAACGAAGAAGATGATGGGAAAATCTCATTTCCGTGGACTGAACAATCTGAAATTTAAAATCGATCTCATTGAAAGGTGCTGTAGTTTCATCCTTCGTATTTTTATTAAAAACAAAGGTGTGGCTTTTTTTAAAAAAAATAGATGATGTCTACCAATGGGCAGATTACAACTGAAGTCACAAAATCAGCGCTCAAAATAATATACGGTAAATATAAATCTGACAAATAAATGCCAAGCGATAGCAATGAAAGGTAGACGGATTAGCCAGTCAGTCTTGAAATAACCCATGAAGCTGAAGTATTGATGAAGATTTGTTTTGGGGATTTCAGATTGTATAAACTGAATGTCGCAGACACCAATGAAGTCGACTGGGAGAAGATCGCAGACATCGGGTAAAAAAGCTGTAATAAGTGCAAATTTTGTGTAACTCTAGAGCCGCGGTCACAACTTTCTGTGCATGGCCCAGTGGCTGTGCAGCGCCACTTCCAAGGAACTTCTGCTCCACCCATCCTGATGTGGCTGATGAAGCTGTCACCAAGATGGCATGAATGAATATTTCTATTTGGGACCAAGGAGCATATGTGGCATTGGACCACATCGGGCCCACAGGCTGTAGGTTGCCAACCCCTGCTCTAGAGAAAAGGGGGCTGTGATCTACTTCAAAGGCTGTGAAATTTGGGGGCTGGAATTAAGTGTGGGATCAGCCCAGGGTCGACTTGAGCCAGATCCCTGAATAGTGAGCAGTTGGGAATTCTGAGCACAAGAACTTCAAAAGAACGGGAATACCGCGGTGCTCGAACCACCTACTCTGGGGATCGCCTGGTGGTGTCCCATCCAAGTGTTACCCATGCCTGCTTGGCTTCAAGGCCAGATGAGCTCAGTCAATGTTGTGATTAGCAACTGGGAATTCTGAACACTATGGGGAATGGAGGTTTTTCGTCCCCGTGCATCTGTTGGCAACGCGGGCCTCTTTTTGACTTTTTTTCCCCTGACTTTCTCCTCCTTCCTCTAGAAATCTTCCTCCAGATTATGTCCAAAGCAGGTATTACCGGCTCAAGACGTTGTACGTTCCTTTTTGGTATGAAAAGAGTTTCCCAGGTAGGTTGCTTTCTTCTGCCACAGTCTGTTTTCAGGCCTTTGTGTTGTGTGATTTTCCGTTGTTGTTATCATTCAGGTAAATTACAGAAAAATAAAGCCCTTTTTATTTTCTGCAAAGGCTGCAGAAGGAGTTGCACACATGTTCCCAGGTTTGGCTTATTGTAAAATCACTCAGGAGGATGCTCGCGGTGATCACTCGGATGATCACTTTCAAGCAGTCCCTGAAGCACGACTGGTGGTCACGAAAACTCATGGAGACCCAGTGAATTTAAAGAACAGCAAAACCCTGTTGGCTGTTTTTATTTATCTCTATATATGTATGAATGTATGCATTTGCTCTTACTCACTCACACACGCTCATCCAGTGAATTTAACAGCAAATCTTTATTGGTTATTCTCTGTGTGTATATCTGCTCTTTCTCACTCACGTACACACACACTCATCCACACTTATCTATGTTGTTATTTATTATTTATCTATGTTGTTGTTTATGTATATGTGAGTGAAAAAGCACACACACACCCCCACACACACACATATATATATATGCATGCTCTTTTTCACTCACATACACACCCCCCCCAACTAGGCTGGCAGACATGGGCAGAGGGACAGGAGCCACTAAGTCTGAATCCCAAAGGCGACTCAAAGGTGGGCCGGCCTCAGGACCCCTTTTATCCCCCAAAGTCCATGCTTTGATGATTCACAAGATTGGTATGTGATTTGGGGAGGGGTTTCTCGTGTGCTCAGGCCCAACCTCCCTGTCTGATATATCTCCTGAAGGAATCTTTTAGACAGCTCCCTTTGTTTCCTTAACAACTTAGTTCCCTCCTGAAGGGGTCTTTATGGCAAGATGCCTTCCCCCCCCCACCCCACCTACATGCCTGCTTCATCTGCAGGCCTGGCAGCTTCAGCCTAGTCCCACATAGGTCCCACGTGGTCCTCTTTTCTAGAGTTCACATCTTCCTTGATGATCTTCCACCCTATCCAGCATGCCTTTGGCCAAAATTCCCTTTTCTGCCCCTAGAAATTATCGACTACCTGTATGAAGTGACACTGCCCGCGCTGAAGGAGAACATGGAGAGATTGTCCCTAAAACGGAAAACGAGGAAGGAGGATAAGAACTGTGAAAAGTCCTTCCACTTCAACGACATCTTCCAGGACGAACTGGAGACTGATGAGTTAACCTCAGATGACGACAGCGACGAAGCGATGGGGGAACCCCGTCGGGGACAGCTGAGGCGCCAGCCAAAGCTTTGAATTCCCAACAAATGCCGTGGATGAGAAGCAGGGGGGGGAAAAAACACATTCTGGGTATCACAGAGGAGGGGAGAGATCACAAACGGCTCTCATTCGCTTCCTTGCTCTTACTTTTTAAGAGAGAAGAAGTCGTAGATATTTGACTTCTCCGGATGTTTAGAAGAGTTTTGGGGTTCTGCAGAAAACAGGAAACCCTATTTCGGCTCCTGGTTGATCCTCCACAGCTGGGAAGCGAGTCTGCAAAGCTACCCGTGGCATCTCCTAAGGAGGTTTGTGCTTGGAAACCCCGAAAGGACTTTTGAGGCGTGAGGATGGTGTTGACACTTCCAGCGTTGACGGCCTTCAAGGAGATACTTGATTGTCGGAAAAGGAAATGCGGGCAGCTTCTCCCGGTCTGGAGTGATGCCAGCTGCCGTTGACCCTGATTGCGCTAGCAACAGCATTTTAGCTGAAGTCAAGTCACAAGTTCTACTTTTTTACTCTGTGCATCGGTTCGTACTCAGGAAGAACATCTGACTATCTTGCCACTTTAAAAAAAAAATGACCCCTTTTTCTTCCCCAGATGCCAAACTTCCTAATCTTTTCTTAAATAGCCGCGTTTCCAATTGCCATATCTCATAGGATTTTAATCCTTCTCTCCCCACAGGAAGGGTTTATACATAAGGGTTATACGTATTAGCTGAATGTTGGTGTTTCCTGAACATTTCTGTAGATTTCACAGCTGATTCCAAGGGCAGAAATTCTTGGCACGTGCAAAAAATGTTTTCAAGTCAGATGAGACTTTTTCTAAGATGAACCAGCTAAGAACTCACCCCTCTTTGGCTGGGAAGAAGACCAAAACATACAACTCATTCCATTTTTGGACATCCTATCTTGCCTCACTTCAGTAGTGGAGTCCCTGATGCTCTCTGAGCTCGGTTGTTTTCTTGCAGACGTTTCATTACCCAACTAGGTCACATCATCAGTGCTGGAAGGGAGGGGGTTTGGACTGATGATGTGACCTAGTTGGGTAATGCAACATCTGCAACAAAACAACTGAGCTCAGAAAGCACCAGGAACTCTACAGTTCAACCCCAAATTACAATATTCTCTTCTGTGGATACTCACTTAAATTCAGTTTCCAGAGCCATTATAATCCTTGCTGAAAAAAATCAGCTGCTATCTCCTTCTGGAGAAATGCTCTAAAAAAAATCTCAGTGTTCAAACCCCGCAGCGTTCATGGATGGAACAGATCCTGAATTGCACATGCTTCAATGCAGGAGCAATCCTTGTTTCCAGAAAAGGCTTCATCTTCCTTGTTTGAGGCTCAGTCTTAAAAACATCGTTATGTTCTGATGATGCCTTCATAAAAGTTTGCTAAGTTTTTAAGATCTCAGGGCAGGGTGGCCTCTCAGCTGCTAATTTAGATAAGACATTTCCTTGGTCTAATTCAAAGAAGAGGTGCTGAATTGCACAAGGTCCCTCCAAACAGCAGAATCTGGGTAATTTTTATTCTATATAGTCACACAAAGGTTTTATTTTTCCAAGAGGGGTTTTCTGATGGGATGGGTTCTGTCGGATGCAAAATGTTTGTACATGGTTTTCAGTAAAAAAAACTTACAAAAAATGTTAGAAAGCTGTCCTGCACTGAGTAAGGTCTCATGGTTGACTCTTTTTGGCTCTCTTGATGGATGTTCCTGGAGTTACAAGGTGCCCTTTTGACAGCCTAAAATGCTTTTGCGGGTCAAAGCACTGATGTGACATAGATGTTCTGATCATTGAGAGTTTTTTTAAAAAAGCATAAGGCTCATGTTCCTTTTCTTCAAAACTTTGTTCAGCCTCTTGTTCATGTAAGTGCCACTGTGTTCATATTTTCCAGCTCGAACGAGCAGAGAACCTGTTCTGTTGAATTTTCTCTTGATGAGGCTGTACATTAAATTGCACCTGGATTTTATTATGCTTCCTAGATTTGACTCCAGAATGAGGTTCCTAATTTGGATGAAATGGGCTGTGTGTATAAATTGCACCATGTTGGTTATGAGCACACACAGGAAATCTACCAAACCTTGGTAGATAGAGGCTACTGACCAGTCAAATCCAGATGTTAAAAGATGGGGGCTTTCCTGCTGAATTTTACTTGGGTGCTTTCCCAAAAGCTAAAGGTCCATCTGAACCAGGGTTTCACTCTGATCTTCCAGGTGAGCATCACATTTCCAAAAATCCGAGGATTTCCTGTTTCTGCAACCAGACCAGTTACTTTCAGTTACTTTCCCCCTCCCAATATCCTTAAAATGTGGATCTTTTTTGGTCCTCTTAATGCCTTCCTGCTTCACCTGACACTAGGAATATTTTGAACTGAGTCTTCAAGTCCTTTCCCTCAAGCAATCGCTATCTAAACCACCATTCGGTCGTCTCACTTCATTTTTCAAATTTATACAGCTGCCCCTCTTGCAAAACGAGTGACTTTGGGCAGCGTGCAATGAAGTGAAAAAACAGTAATTCACAACTCTCGTTAAAAACTATGAACCACAGCAAAAAAATATAAAATAATGGGCAAAGAGAAGTTAATAATTAAGTTGCCTTGCTAGTTCACCCATTGTTACTTATCCCTTCCATGTTTTACTCTCTCTGAAGCTGACATCATTGCTGCAAGAAAAGTAGAAAAATATCCAGTACCAACTCAAGTTGTTATTTTTGTGCAAATTACACCAACTGGCAGACCAAGTTTGGAGAATGCAAAATATTTTGAGTTCAAGATGAGTTATCCCAAAATATTGCAATAAGTTCCCACGATTCCAGCTCAAAATGGCATTTGCAACCTGGAACCCTTGCGCTGAAGTGTTGGAACAGCTACTGAGGGGCCGAACTTGAGATTTTGGAATTCAGAAGGGGAAAACATCTGGCTCGTGCTGCATAACGGTTTGGAGACAGACACCTGGCTTGATGTGGGGAGGTCAAATGTCTTGAGAGGTTTGTTTTCCTCCTAAGAACATAAATAGATGGTTTGGTGTATTGGTTAAGGCGCTGGCCTGGAAAGCAGGAGATGGTGACTTTAGGCATGAAAGCTGGTTGGGTGACTTTGGGCCAGTTCCTCCCTCTCAGCCCAACCCACCTCACAGGGCTGTTGTTGGGGTAATAGGAGGAGGAAGGAGTATGATACATGCTTGCCACCTTGAGTTATTTATAAAGGTGGAATAAAAATCAAATGAACAAAGCTGGAGCCATTTAAAAAGAGAAGGTGCGCGACCAAGAACACCATTGATAGTAGAGAGACTCATCATGCAAGGGAAAGGGGATAGAGAAGGGAAGAAAATGAGGGAGGGAAGGGAATAGAGAGAAGGAAGGGAAATGGAGGGAAGGGAATAGAGTAGAAGGAAATAGAGAAAGGGAAGGGAATAGAGGGAAGGAAAGGAAATTGTGAAGAAAAGTCAGAGAAGGGAGGAAAACATAAGAAAAATGCAGAAGTCAGGGAAGGAAGGGAGGCACAGGAAGGAAAGAGCACTGAGTGCATTAATGGCATGCTCCCCCCCCAGAAAAAAGGAGGAGTCTGCCTCTTGCTCGCAAGCAAGCAAGCCAAGTCCAGAGCTGGTCTGTTGGCAAGGCTGTGGTTGGTTGGCAAGGCTTGTGGCCGAGATGCCTCTGCGCACTTGCAGTTGGGCGGAGGTTGCTGTCTGAACACTGTTAGCATTCTGGTTGCCATAAGAACCGGCCTCTCCGTTCCCCGGGCTGCGGGAGCCTGGCCGCCGGAGGCGAGGGTCGTGAGGCAAAGCGGAGCCGCGGACCGGCTGGGTGCGCCTCTGCTGCGCCCGAGCATCTGCGCTTCCCCCGAGGGCTCTGCCAGGCTCAGAGGCGGGGCTGGTCCGCCCTCTTCCTCCCCCGGCCTTTGGCGGGACCCTTCCTCTCCTGAGTGGTACGTCCCTCGGGAGTTGGGACCCCAGCAGCATCTCTCTCTCGTGCAGAAGACACCTGGAGAGCAGCAGCGGATGGCTGCCCTGGTGGCCCCAACTGGGGCCAAGAATACCCCCGCCAAAGTGGGCCTGCCCCGCCAGCGCAGCGTCAGCCAAATCTGCCCACCGCCCCGGCGCCCCATGACCCTGGCTGAGCTGTACCCAGGCTGCGAGAATGAGCGGCTGGGGGTGGCCCGGGAAAGCATGCTCCAAAATCATCTCATTGCCAAGGTGAGCGACCCTGCTGGGATGGTGGGGAGGGAGGGAAGAGATGAGAAAAGGAGGGAAGGAGGAAGGAAGGAAGGAAGGAAGGAAGGAAGATGAGAAAGGGAAGGGAAGGGAAGGGAAGGAAGAAGTAGAAGGAAAGAAAGGAAGAAGTAGAAGGAAAGCAAAGGAAGGAAGGAAGATGAGAAAGGGGAGGAAGGAAGGAAGGAAGGAAGGAAGGAAGGAAGGAAGGAAGGAAGATGAGAAAGGGGAGGAAGGAAGGAGGAAAGGAAAGAGGAAGGGAGGAAGGATGAAAGGAAAAGAAGTTAGAAGGAAAGAAGACAGAAGAAAGGAAGGAAGGAAAGAAAGAAAACGAGGGGAAGGAAGGAAGCAAGTGAGCAAGCTGAATTGTCATAATTATGTTTTAGGATCGTGCTATGATTCATAAAGCCGAGTGGGGGAACAGAGGCTTTCCAACAGTAGGGGTCTCTACCCTCCCATTTCCCACAGGCAGCATGACCTTGCATAAGGATGATGGGAGGGGTCGTCCCATATTTATAAGGCTCAACTAAAGCAAATCAATCAACATTGCAACTTTCCAATAGCCCAGAAAAGTTGCAGTGAACTTTCGGGGCTTCAATACCCGATAAAATGCAAGCTTTGAATGGTGGGGAAAGGAATGTTTACCTCGTTTGAACACTAGAGGGCAGCACCGAATGCTTGCTTGGAACAGCTGATCACAACCAGGGATCCTCTGGGGCTGTTGGGATCACAACTCCCAGAATTCCCAGTTGTATGCTCTTTGGGAATTTTGGGAGCAGTGCTCCCCATGCCTTTGCAAGGCAGAAGTGGGGAAAACTTGTCTTGAAAAGGGGAAGGGAAGCTGGTTTTTTGATCATGCCAGTACTGTAATGATTGGTTTACCGCTGCTTTTTATTGTTATTAATAATTCTTATTGAAGAATGTTACACAACAATAAAAGCAGTACAAATTTACAAAACAGGAAAAGAGTAGAGAAAAATAGTGAATAGGTAAGAAAGGACAAAGAAAAGAAAAAATAAACAAGTGACTTTGATTTTACAGCAATTACACCTAAATTTATCATCTTCCTCTTTAAGATTACATCATGATTCTTCCCATATTTTCCACTTTCAAATCATCAGATCCATTATATATATACGACTGCATGATACACAAAGGTTCTTAATGCATCCTGTATCCATATACTATTAAAATTCTGATTTCTGTAACCTTTAACTGGTCAAAACAGTGCGTCATAGGGCAAGACTTTTTGAACCAAAGCATGCCAAGTGGGTTAACTTACAGAACGCACCCAAAATCCGGGACCTATGACATGTGGAATTGAAATTTGGTCAATTTTATGATACATTTTACAGCATTAGCCTTATCACAAAGTACATCTCCTGTGCTGATATTCGTCTGCCCTATACAGCTCAACACAGACTATTTTCAACGCAATTTAGAGTGCATTAGAACCTCTTGTTCTTGAATTTTCTTTGAGGAATCTGGTGAGGAAATATCTCTGAAACGGTGGCTCAGTGGGGCACACGTGGTCTAGTTTCTCTCGCAAGTGAGTCAGACAAGCCACTTTTCATTTAGGGAAAAAAGTGCAATTTCGTTTTTCCATCCAAGAAAAAAATGTAAAAAGTTTTGATGGGAAGTTCTCCCTGGGAAATGTCACGCAGAGATGGAAAATCGCCACATTTGAGAATCACTAAAAGCATGTACAGTGCAATTCTCTTCTCTGGCCACAAGAGGACAGCCTCTCCCCAGTTTTCTTCGACGTGGCATAATTGCTAATCATCGCCATCATCTCACACACCGAATTTTAAAAAGGCAACTGGACTTTTTAGTTTTAGATGTTGCAGAGAAATGTTTCGACTCCCATCCAGGAGTCTTCTTCAGTCTCATACGAAAAGAAAAACGCCAATGTTTTCACTGGGGAATCTAACAGCGAAGTTTCCTTAGAACCAAGATATTGAATGGACATGTCTATATTGATCTTTTGGTAATAATAGAGCACAGCGGTTCTCATCCGAGAGCTGTATGGCCTTATGAGGAGGGGAGCTTGGGATTTTTCAAGGGGGCCACAAGTGAGAAATATGTAATGGGAGGGGTACAAGACGTGCCAAGGGGGCCACAGAAAAGCAAAATGCATTATAATGCAAATACTGTGTTGTTGATACCAGAGAATGCATGATTTACTGTCTCTACCTGCCCA
>JANHZU010139229.1:0-20039 GCA_032468055.1 Acrochordus granulatus
CATGAGAGTGGTATCGTCTGCATATCTGAGGTTGTTGATATTTCTCCCGGCAATCTTAATTCCAACAGGTGTTTCATCCAGCCCAGCATTTCACATGATGCACTCTGCATATAAGTTAAATAATCATGATGAAAATATACAACTTTGGCATACCCCTTTCCCAATTTTGAACGAATTGATTGTTCCATGTCTAGTTCTAAGCACAATTAGCAACCTTCAAGTTACTTCTCTGCCCTTCTGCTGCTCCTATTCTCAAGAACAAGTTATTATCTTAATAAAAAGAAACATATCAGTTGCATTGCCTTAGCAGTTTTTATAAATGTACTGGAAATAGAAGGACTTCAAGGTTGCTCAATAGCACACATTCCTTCTAAGTTTCTGTGTTGTTGCCATGCTCCCACTAATCCAAAAACCTGTTTTCTCACAGTTCCCTCCCATTTTGATGGGGAAAATATGTGTCTGAAAAGACATGATTAACCTTACACTCTTTTGGAAACAATTCCTGAAAACATCTAATGCCAGTCAGAAGAGCAAGGCAATTCTAGAGCCAAATTTTGCAACCACCCTGTCCCAGGTATCCACAAGATAAGCCAATTTCTTACATTACCGAGGCTTGTTCTGTAGCTGGTTCTGCTAGATCCTTTACATCTTGCACAGTGGCTTTAACTTTCAAGGAATTGTCACTTAGGTTAAAGCAACACAAACCTGGAATTTCTTCACAGTCTTGGGCTGTTTCAATGACACAAAGTCAACAACCAGTTTGTTTTACAAGACTGCTGTTCTTAGCTATTCCTGCTTCTCATTTAGGAGAGCTGTAGCATTTAAAGTCATATTTATATCTTTGGTGAGAAAACAGGCCAGATTTTTGGTATAAAGGTATGCGTGGGCTGCAAAGGCTGGTGTACCAATTATGGTGATAGTGAGTGGGGAACTCTCTATGAGGTACCTGCTGCTGTGCACTCTCGTGGGCTTTTGGACAATTTTTTGGACAATTGTTACCACAGGAAATGAGATTAAACACTGAATTGCACAGGCACATCCTGAGGCACCTGCTGGAAATTGTGGAATAGTTTCCACACAGCAAATGCCATCCCTTTGATAAGTGCAAGCAAATTAGTACAATGCTCAGCTTTGTTACCTGTGTGCTGTTTTTAGTTCCTGGTAGAATGCATGACTTTCTGTCATAACAACCAAAGACTTATGCACACTCATGCTTTGGTAAGATTGCCCTTTGTAGCTTGGTGGGTGTAGGCTCAAACACAAGAGACATTGCCCTTAGTGATAGGAGCAGGATGGTTTTTGATTTGGGGGTACCTCATAGGGAACCTCCAAAAATTACTCCGATACTCCTATAAAGCATGTTTTCAACACCAAATCCTGATTTGCTCTTTTGATAGTACAGAAAAGTTCTCCAGACAGAAATATGTAATGGACTGAGGTTAAATAAAAGTTATTGGTAGACAGCCAGCTTAGTGACTGTTGCATCCTACCCCCTGGCAATTGTAAATAGACCACACTTACAAACCGGAACACAATTTTTAGCAGAGCTTTTGGTTTGCTGCAAAGCAGGAAGTAAAGAAAGGAAAAAAGAACAGTACATTAAAACAGGCTAAATAATACTTCCAGGCAACTGAATGTTAAAGTTAAATTGCTATGAGGACTATTGCTTCAAAGTCCATTAAAAGTTATCTTCAGAGCTGTTCAGGATTTTATTGTCAGATTCACCTTTCTTTGAGGGCATCCTGTTCTGTGGGGACCGCAAATTGTATCTTCCACCTTGCACCACCAGCATGCCTTCCCCCCACTATGAAACTAGTGTCATCACAATCAAATTTAAAGTGCACATTAAAACTGGACAGAGGTGCGTAACTTTGTAGAGCTACTAAAACCATCCCAAAGTAAAATAAATGCAAGAAAGCAAAGTGGCTGTCTGATGAGTGTTTACAAATATTTGAGGAAAGAAGGAAAGGGAAAGACAAGGGAGAAAAGGAAAGCTATCCACAACTAAATGCAGATTTCCAGAGAACAGCAAAGAGAGATAAAAAAGCCTTCTTAAATGAACAATGCAACAAAATAGGGGAAAACAATAGACTGGGAAAGGCTAACGATCTCTTCAAGAAAATTGGAGATGTCAAGGGAAGGTTTTGTGCAAAAATGGGCAGGATAAAGGAGAAAAGTGATATGAACATAACAGAAGCAGAAGAGATTAAGAAGAGGTGGCAAGAGTACACAGAGCTTCTATACAAGAGAGTTCTAAATGTCCCTGATAACCATGATGGTATGATCGCACACCAAGAGCTGGACAACCTGGAGTGTGAAGTCAAATTGGCCTTAGGAATCATTACTAACAACAAAGCTAGTGGAGGTGACACATTCCAGCTGAACTGTTTAAAATCCTAAAAGATGATACTGTTAAAGTGCTGCACTTAATAAGCCATCAAATTTGGAAAACTCAGAAGTGGCCACGGGATTGGACAATAATAGTTTATGTTCCATCTCAAAGAGGGGAACGCCAATGAATGTTCAGACTATTCTACTGTTGCACTCATTTCATATGCTAGCAAGGTCATGCTCAAAATACAAGCTAGGCTTCAGCAGTATGTGAACTGAGAACTACCAGAAGTACAAGCTGGTTTCAAAGAGGCAGAAGAAGTAGAGAGCAAATTGCCAACACTCACTGGATCATGGAAAAAGCGAGGGAGTTCAAGAAAAACATCTACTTCTGCTTCTTTGACTGTGCTAAAGCCTTTGACTGTGTGGATCACAACAAATCCTGAGAGTCCCTTGGGTTGCAAGGAAACCAAACCGTCAGTCATGAAGGAAATCAACGGTCAGGACTGTTCATTGGAAGGGCAGAAACTGAAGCTGAAACTCAAATACTTTGGCCACATAAAGCGAAGAGAGGACTTATTGGAAGTAAGCGTGATGCTGGGAAAGATTGAAGGCCAAAGGAGAAGGGGACAGCAGAGGACGAGATGCTTAGATCGCATTGTTGATGCAGTGGGCGTGGATTTGGGTGGACTCCAGGAGACGAGTTTATTTAATGAGGAACTCCTGGAGACTCAGGCTGCCTTTCAGACTGGGTGTCAATTTCTAGAAGGAGCATGCTGCCCCACAGAAGTCAACACAGATCGCAAAAACCCACCGGTGTTGCAGGGCAATAAACCACTCTCCCCCAAACAAGTAAGACGGAGTCCATTTTTCTCAGGCTTTGATTTCTACATTCAGTAGGACCAGGTCCAAAGAATTTAATTCCAGGCATCTATCCAGAAAACCAGAATTCATGCAACTGCACGAAGACTGAGTCGCTGCAACCATTTTACAAGCTGAGAATCTGAGGCAGGCCCTTGGGCCGCAGCTGCAGAAATATTAGAGCAACACAGCCACAGCAAGACCTGTTCACCTGGACGAAGGTACAGCAGCAGGTAGACACTTTCATGCAGGTCCAGATCGATAACCTTCAGGGGTCCCTACCAGGTACAGCGTGTTCGTTGTTGGTGGAGGGAGGGATGTTGAACCATAAAGGTAGAGGGGCAGTGCCACCTGCACTCAGGAAAGGGTTGTTCCATTTCTGCCATCATAACCAGACAGCAGGCCATGGGGGAGTCTTTAAAATGCTGCATAGAATATTGCAAGACTTTGGCGTCATCGAGACCTCAGGGACTATGTAGCCTCAAAAAACACTTTCAGAAGGGCCAGGTGTCTCCTTCAGAAGCCAGTGGGTCTCTTACAGCCCATTCCCACCCCTCCATACCATCGGCATACAATGTTGCTGGATCTTTTCACGGACCTACCCCCAGTTCAAGACCGCACGTCCATACTGGTGGTAGTGGATTTGTTTACCATGACGGCTCACTTTCACAACTGCCCAGTTGTTTTTGGACAGTGCTTTTCACCACAGAGGTGTGATGTCAGGATTAATTTCAGACAGGGACATACAGTTCATTTTCAGATTTTGGAGAGGGCTTTTCCAGCTTGTCATCATCCAGGTCACTTATCTAATGCCCATCACCTTCCACAAATGGTGAGAGTGAAAAGACCAACAGTTGCTGCAGCAGGATTTAAGATACTATTGCAACTATGCCCAGGACAATTGGACTTCCTGGCTCCACTTGCAGAATTTCCTAAATAATTTGTTGCACAAATCGAACAGTGCCCACAGGAGTGTATCTGTGAATTTTTACTCACATGCTTTTATTCCAGCTCCCTTTCTGCACATGGAGCCCTGAAGAAGTTCAGGATCCCCAGGGGAGAAGTTACTTCTCATTGTAATTATCACCATCCCGATACTTAAGTCCCATTTTACTACTTCTCTAATGAACGCCTGTGATGCAAATATCAGACTGAAACAAAGGATCTTGCCTCAGAAAAGGATATATGGCTCGTGTCGCACTCTGCATTGCACAGGTTTTGAGACAAGCGATGCCCATGCTCTTGAATGTACCTTTCTCTCCTTTCCACGTGAAGCTCATTTTTTCTCTGTCTGAATCAGGAAAGCCATAGGCATCTCCGTCTTGTGACAGTGTGTGGAATTCTTCTAACTCTTCTTGTTCTTATTTAGAAACAGGAGGTGATTCAGCCCAATAAATTATGGACTTCCTGCTTCTACTTCTGATGCTGTTGATGTCTCACCAAGCCTCTGGGAAGCTTAGAACGAAGTGCCCACGAAGTGTGAAGCACCAGGATGGGAAAAAACCGTGGAGCTATTACTGGCCAGGAGACCACCTCATTAGTGTGGTGATCACTGCAACAAAAATCACACATAGGATGCTGACTTTCAACACAGTCCCTGATCGTCAGTCTCATTAGTAAGTCACTCGGTGTGATACAGTTCAATTTCCTCCACTCGCAGTGATGACGCTCTCCTTCTTTTCTTATTCCACTGACTCCTTGATTGCAGGACTCGTCTACTTCCACGTGGCTTCCTTCTTTTGTCTTATTTTGTAGAAGTAGCTCAAATCCAAAGATGCGGAAGAAAAAAATGTCAAAGAAGTCCAATTATTTTCTCTCTCCATTCAATCCCGAGTTCATCACTGACTGACTTTGGTTTAAACTAGTCATTGAGACAGTCCTGGTTGCTTCTGCCCAGTCCACTTCCATATGTTTATCACCGCTCACTGATATTCACTGCCTGATCCTTATAGCAGTAAGGCTGTCTTGTTCTCAGAAATGCTTTTCTGGGAGACTTATGAGACACTGTCTTCCTTTTACAGTGGAATTATTTTGCCTTTTGGGATGGTTCTACTTAAAGATTGAATGATTCTGAAACCTGCTTACTGGGCAGATGAAAGTTAATTTTGCTACGAATACTGATTTGCTTGTGATTCTTAACCCTGGTAGAAGACTATCTCCATCCCATCTTCCCAATACTCATTGAATGAAATGGTGACGGTGACTATCATTTGCCTCCCATTTTAGATCAGTGTTGGCTTGAGACTCAGTGGGGCTGTGGAGACAAAGAGGGGTAAATTAAAAAAAAAGTATTTTGTTGATGATGACGATAACGTGGACTTCTTTTACACAGTTTACCTTTTGATGCCTCAAGAATACTACCCTTCATTTTTGCTATTCAAGTGGTCAACAAGAATCCACAGCTCCTCCACAATCTGACATTGGGTTACAACATCCATGACAACTATTTGAACACACATGGCACTTCAGATGCCTTGCTGGACATGCTCTCTACTGGAAAGGTCAATGTTCCCAACTATAGCTGTGGAAGGAAGGACAACCTTTTGGTTCTTCTTGATGCAGCTAACAGGGACATCTCCATTCAAATGTCAACCTTAGTAGGCACCTATAAAGTCGCACAGGTTCGTGTGTGTGTTTCTCTATCTGGTAAGATGCATGGGGTGATAGTGGATGAGCAATACATTCCATTGTATTTTCTCTGTTGAACTGAAGAGCTGTTGTTCAGCATGGCCATTGTAGCTGTCATGCCTAGGAATTGGGATTCACAAGAGGAAGGAGGCAAGGGTCACAGCAGCCATGTCATCTCATGAAACCAACCCCACCGTTTTGGGGGCTTTTAGTGCATACTTGTGAAAATAAGGAGAGGCTCTATGTCCAATCAAAGGGTCTTCTGGAAATAAGGAAGGTGCAGCGGGGATGGGAGTCTCATATTGTTTATACGCTCTCAGCCAAAATAATAATATTTCCAATGGTGACACAAAACAGACTCTCAAAAGAATCCCAACGCATTATGTTTCTTTCGAATCTATTTTAGATCCCTACCACTAATTAACCACTTTATTAAAAAAAGGTATTAGTCCACATATTACATAATTTTTACCCTAGTATGGTCATGATCAAATTCATCACAAAATACTGACAGAAAAGAAGGCATCTGGGGAGAATTTTTGGGGATATAATGCCAAAGTTACCTTCGTGCTCTGAAAAGGAGCTTAGGTTTAGGGCTTAAAACAGATATCGCTTCTAGAGCAAACACAATCACACTTCTAAAAAACATTTTGGGGGTGCATGAAAGGACTTCAGCTGCTACTTTCACAGCTGAACTGGAAATTTACATCATCTGTCCTTTGTCTAAAAACAGGGCATATAAGTATTGGTGGAAAATTAGAAGTATGGAAGCTGGCAGCCTCCCAACATTCTGTCTGTTGATACAGAAAAAAATTCACTTAAAAACTCATTGATTGTGCAACTGGCACATTTTCTGAGGAGCTGTGGTCCCCCTGTCTCTTGTACAAGTGGAAAACAAGCGAAACAATTGCTGCACAAAGAGTCCGGGTTACTGAAGCGAGGAAGATACAGCCATCTTCAGGAAGGCTGGCGCATCGAAAGGGATGTGCCGCGGCACATAAATCTTGCAGACTGTGACGTACTGAAGTGCAGAAATGCCTAAGTGTCTCGGGCAATTCGCATTCAAGACCCATTTGGGTGGCCGGACACAATGGGCAAATATGGAAGTTTTTACCAAGTCCCTCATCCTGAACACTCTTGAATTTGTGGAGATCCAGAGATAGGAAACGTAACGCATGAATGTCAATCTTTGTAAGAAAGGGAGAGGTCATTATAAAATTCATAAACTGTGTTAAGAAACCGCTATCTTGGACTGCATGTTAGGTGAATGACATCTTGAGACTCGGATATTGAAATATTTCCTGTGTGGTCAGAATTCAAATTCCATATAAAGAGGCCCTTTATTTGCACGAAACCGTTCAGTTGAGATCTGCATGCCTGAATCTGACTGCAGTAAATTGTGGGGGTGAAGCGGCAAAACTTCGTCACACAATCAGCCAGATGTTTAGGCTGGACTTGGCATTTTTGTCCACCAATCAAGTCCTTCCCAAGGGCCTCGGAGAGGCAGGTGTTGTTCGTCAATCCCGTAGAAGGCATCCTTGCAGGTTGCGAGTTCTTCCGGGTAACACTGCCTTTGGAATTGGCTGTTGGTGACTGTCTCATGCCGACTCTGTTCAAGCGGTGCTCCAGTTGTTCCGAGATTGCACACAAGGCTCCTCATAGAGAAATCTCATCTTCATTCTTTATTCTGACTCAGTTGTACTTAATTTGTTTCTCTTCTTCGGTTTCCATATCCGGTCTTGTTAACATTCAGTGTTGTATATTCTGTGTCTTGATTTGGCCTCATGATTAATCAACAAGAAACTATTCTAACATGCTTATGATAATCAAGTTGGATTTATTAAAAGCTCATATTTTAGACTTGAGAGGAGTCCAAATAGAAGAAAGCATTCTTCGTTATTTTTTCAGGTCAGAGATAGAATTGTTTCAGAGGCTCTAGGTGATAAAAATCAATTCCCCTTTTTCCACCTGCTGCTACCCAAAGAAGGGATCCAGTACACAGGAATTGTCCAACTGCTCCTCCACTTCAGATGGACCTTGATCGGTCTCTTTGCTTCAGACACGGAGGATGGAGAGAATTTCATGAGGACCTTTACTCACTTGCTTGTCAGGAATGGAATTTGTGTTGTTATATCACAACGATTCTCAATGACGACATCGACAGAATACCTCAGAGATGCCATCTCTAGATGGAGACAAGTCAATGTCTTTGTTCACTACATAGGATATGATTCCCTTTGGGATCGAATTCTTCCTTTCCATTTAATATTTGAACATTTTCCAGAAGCCACGGAAGGAAAAGTGTGGATCATGACAGTCTTGGGAACATATAAAATAAAAACAAACAAACTTCTCAAATACATGCATAGTATTTGGACCTTTACTTTTCAAACAAAAAAGAAAAGCCTAGATGATGATGCATTTCAATCCAATCTCTTTGTAGATCCCCAGTTTCAAGATCACTCTTTTGACTGTTCTCTTTCAAAGCACATCTTTTCTGTCAAAGGCCGAAGAAGATGCACCCAGAAAGCCCTTGTGGAGACCCAAGAGAAAAGGAACAGGGTCCGATTCCCAAATTACCACCGTGTCTATAGTGGCATTAAGACTCTGGCCCGTGCCATGAATGCTGCCTATTCCTCTAGATCCAGGAGAAGAAGGAAGGAAGATGAGGAGAGGTTGGAGGCTCCAAGGATGCAGCCATGGCAGGTAAGAATCCACCAAACGAAGGAATCCAGAGGAGCGGGAGGGGAAGCAGCTCAACCTCCTTGTGCTACAAAGTCCAGATGGTTTGGCCAATCTTATCACTCGGAAAGAGTGGAAACCATGACATATAGATTTTGTTACCGGACACTGCTAATTTTATGAAGGACGTATGCATTTTCAGATGAATACCTCTGGGTATGTGTTTGTGACTAGCATCATAGAATTTCACCTCCATAAATTTAAAGGAGACCCTGAAAGCAGTTAGCGCAACCCCTCCTTTCTGCAGGAATCTCGGTTAAAGCTTTTCTGACTGATGGCAGCTCAGTCTTTTCATTAAGACAATGAGCGAAGGGGAGACTGACCTTCTCCTGTTCACTGGCTGAACTCAAAAATTGCCCCTCCTTTTAGGATGGTTTTCTTCCCATTCAGACAGGATGTCCTCTCTTGTGACTGAGCTCATGTTCACATGTCTGACAATCTGGAGTAACAGTGAACAGATCTCAAGCTAACGAGGAACATCTTTGAGTGATGGGAAGAGTGCTATATCCTAACTAACTCCAACTAAGAGATGGTATTGGTTGGAAAAGTTGCTCTGAAACCACTGACCATAGACCAACATGGCTCTTATCCTTGTTGTCTTATGAAGGATAAGAGCAGCTCTTCCTTGGCTTCACTGCTCTTCTCTAAATCTGAACCACTTCTTTGTGCAAAGTTTTCTCCAAGTGTGGCATCTGCAAGAGGAACTGGCATTTGAGTTGGGGATCTCCCCAACCAGATCATTCACTTCTGATATTCTGATGGAGACATTTGGCTTTTTCTACAAACATTATACGACTGACTCACATTCGGTTTGCAATCAGCTATTATTTTGAGATAATTTTCAGAAACACTTTTATCAAGTTTGATATCCCTTTTTTTAGCCCATTTTGGTAAACCATCAATATGTGTTCTGAATTCTATACATTTAGACACCTCCTTTGATATTACCTTCCAACTATTCCACTAGCCATTTGATTCCTTTTAATCCAAATCATTAATGACGTTATCATCAGATTGCACATATGATGATCAAATCACTACACTATTACAGCTACTACATTCTTATAATCACAATCCAGTATAGATATGCAATATGAGAAAATGTACAAACGAAATCTCAATCAAAGATCTACATAGTAACTGGTATCCTTTATTCTTATACAAGATGCCATAGCTTGTCAAGTCCTAGTTGTGAAGCGTCAGATATTGTTCTCCGGGATTTTACGAATGCATCTCTCCCTATCAATACAGTAAATTGTTTTTTCTTGATTTTGTTATTTTTAAAAAGAGGTCAAAATGCCTTTGTTTAAGAGCTGTATAAATCTTGCATCACAAAATCAACTATCCCTGTCCTTCTTAACGAAAACTCAGAACAGATGAACAAGTGCTAAATATTATTCATAAATACCCAGCTTTATGAGGAACATCGAAAATTATTGATGTACAATTTTCCCCATTTCATTATCGTACCATACAGACCTCACTTAACTAGGTTTCCAATCCTCACATCAATACGTAGTTTGTTAATATTTTCCTGAAATAAAGTTATATCCCCAAGATTCCCACAATCTACTACGGATGTGTAATGTTATGAGTGAAGGACCCTGGTGGGTGGGCAAAAAAGTTGCTGCCTGGGGAACAATCAGATGGGGACCTGCAGCTACGGAACTGGCAGAGAAAGCAATTCAGAAAGGATCCTCCCTACTTTTCCAGACTGAGAAGAGTTGAGTTGTCGTTGGTGAGAGACCCGCAGATTCCTTGTTCTCCTCAGTAAGGATATTTGGAAGTTAGACAAGTGTAGAAGAAACTTTCAGACGTGAAAACACCATATGGAATGAGAGAAAGTTTGTCTGCTTTTTAAATTCCTTGATGTTTCCATTCCAGTTCCATCCGTTTCTGGAGAAGAATGAGTTTTGCAATCTTTCCGAGGGCAAACTGTACTTTGACCACAATGGAGTTATAACAGGAGATCTGAACATCATGACCTTGGTGGTTCTGCCCAAGGGGGATCCCATCAAGCAGCACGTGGGGACTTTTGAAAGGCAGAGCCTTAATCTCAACCAAAATGCTCTTTTACGGCTAAAGTTGCACAACAAGGTGGGGAAATACTGGCAACTTTTCTGTTTTCCAAAGCTGCAGGAACCATTTCAAATGGCTCAGCCGAGTAACCGAGAGGAATGACCTCCACTGAGGACTGGATGTGGGGAGTGGAATTCTTGCAGTTTCCTTTGTTGTCTTGGGAGGCTTCAGTACTGTGGACCAAGGTGTCCTTCAGAGACTAGAATATGGAGCACAGTTTCAGCTGATTCAGCTTTCTCCAAAATGAGATGCCAGGGGGTTATTCTTTAGAGCATGACCATGGCCCTTTGGTGCCCCCTCTGCAATCTATTTCTCCATCAACTTAGTGAGGGAGGCCGTCAAATGTTGGGGATTGTGGTGCTGATAGCCTCAACTCTTCCCCTCAGACAGCCCAAAAGAAGGCAATTGCGTTGACCAGTGCCTGAGCTCAAGCTTGCATTGAATCAATGAAATGGCATCAAGAAAGAACGGAGGTCCTGCTGGTTGCAGTAGAAAAAAAGCTCCAGCTTTTCCTGGTTCAAGACAGTGTCCCCTGAAAGGACAAGTCCTCTGTCGGTGATGCTGTTAAGCAGCCCAAACTTTGCCCAACTTATCCATGCCTCTCTTTCACCCCACTGAGAGAATGCAATAGGCGTCCTGCTCCTCAGAAGGAGCCCGAGGCTTTCAGTTCACGTGAAGTCCTAATCCCTGGTCTGATATGAGATAACACCCTGGTCCGGAAAACTGAAGCACTGAACCAAGATGCTGACCTACAGAAAAGCTCTTCCTGATATCTTACATAACGATGGATAATTTGAAAGGAAATGCTACTTTGATGTGAGCTTCAGCTTGTAGGAGGGCCCTTCACCTGAAAACCTCTTGAATGCAATGGTTTCCCTCAATTGTGACCTACCTCAAGTCTCTCTGGGGAAAAGGAGGCTCCGAGCACTGTTGTCGTTGTACAACAGAAAGGATATTTTCTTGGATACTTAGCTGGATCCTAGAAATACCTTTTTTTAATCCAGGGCTCATACTATGCCCCACGTGCTGCAGCAAAAGATGTCTGACTCACCCTGATTTGAGGATATGTTCTCACGACCTCACTGCAGTTCTAGAAACTAGGCAGTCAGTTTTAGTCTCTTTTGATCAATGTGGCCACATGAACTGAGCAAAGAAATATACAATATAATTGTTTACATGGTCATCTCTTTAAGATTGACAGCCCTGATTTGTAAGGAATTTTTTCCTTTGTACCTTAACTGGGAGACGGTTTTTGGGCAACTTGCAAAAGGGAGTAGCTTTGCAATGTTTTATGGAAACCAGAAGAGACTTTCCGGAACGTCCTTTTTACTGAGCTAGTTGACATGTCAATCACCATTTTCCAGGAAGGTGAGTCCTAACATGTCCTTCTGCATTCCTTGTTTTCCTGCTTAGTCTCTGCCTCAGTCCCAATGTGTGGAAAGTTGTCATCCTGGATTTGTCAGGCAGACTCGAGATGGAGAGCCAGTTTGTTGCTACGACTGTGTTCCTTGTCCGGAGGGGACCATCTCCACGCAGGAAGGTGGGTGACACCAAAGAAAAGATCAGGTCTTGTAGAAGTGGGTTCCCCCAGAGCATTTTGATCAATGTGTACTTAAAGATGCATCTAAAGTTAATAATTTCGTTCTTATTCTTTATTTTCAGCATGCCCAATTTCTTCCATAGTGGAAAGAATAAGAAAAAAATCTTGAAGGATGAGGGTCGAAGAGATCGAGGGACATGGTGGATTGGGCAATGCCACGTCTGCCAGAGGAAATGTCTCTTTTACGTCTCAGTTTAGATGTGTCTTTCCAATTATATTTTTTAAGAACAGCGGAATTTTTTGAAAATTGAGGAATAGCTTCAGGCCAATGGCTTTTTTTTCTAAAAGCAAATATACTTTTCAGGCCAAAACTTCAGTTACTCCATCAATCAATGACTCAGTCTAATAGTCAATCTTTATTAAGATCATAGAGACGCAAAACCAGAAAGATTTAATTGCAAGGACTATGGGAGAAAGTGGTTGGGTTCAAGGGACAAGAGAAAACCATAAAATCATCGGTGTCAGAGAAGGGATGTAAACTAAACGTGTCATTATTTGGGATAAACTCTTCCTCTTTCTTCTCCAATGCACTAACTGTCCATGTTGTACAATAAGGGGTCAAACACAAATATTATTTACAGCCCAGTTCAAAAGTTTGAGGTTCACCATCCACTAATTTCACACAACCACTATGAGTGGTATTAAAGCATTATAGAAAGCAACAATAAATATGTCTGGAAGTTGGGTCATGGCAACTGGACCTCCTTTCTTGTTGGTTCAAAATGTTTTGCTGCCTACCAACTACCTTTTTCAGTTGGACTGAAGTGGACTGAAGAAGCTACTTCACATTTGAAATGTTTCAAACCAACAAGAAAAGAAGTCCAGTTGCCATGACCCAACGTCCAGACAACTCTACCTGGGTGACTGAGAATCTTCATCAACGATAAAACATTTTGCAAAGCCCGATTAAAACAATGAAATATATATAATGTAGATAGATATAGATTGAGAGATAAAAATAGAGACAGAGATATATTGAGAGATATAGAGAGATATAGGCATGGATAAGGATATAGAGATAGAGATATGATTGTGAAAGGGAAATAAATCAAGACTTGATATGTGATGAATCCACTACATTATCAGTGGATTTGTGGAATTTTTGAATGAACACATTTTAAGAGACTTTCAGAGGGCTTCAAGAGTGCACCTAATCTCAATTTGGGAGCAATTAATGCTTCTTTCTGGGAATAGGTGATACTACCATATACCAGAAGGATGTGGTAGCGCACCCCTTTCTCAAGAGTCTCTCCATGGACCCAATCATGTTAGACAACTTTCATCCAGTATCAACATTTCTGAGAAGTTTCTTGAGAGCTTGGATGAGCACAGAATCCAGGCTAGTAGCTGAGGTATAATACCAATACAGCTTTGATTGCTGTTGCAGATGATTTCTGAAGAAATCTGGATGGGTGTGATCCAACCATCTTGGCCCTTCTAGATTTCTCAGGCTCTTCGGACATCATCGATGATGGTATCCCTCTTTGGGGATTAGGAGTGAGAAGCTCTGTTTTGCAATGGTCCCCCTTTTTCACAGAGGGTTTCAGTTGATGTTGCTGGGGGACAGAGGTCAGGTTCAAGGCTTCTGCAATGGATAACCCCTCAGTGCTTCAGTGTCCTGCCTTTCTGCTTTATTCCTTACATGAAATTGTTAGGTGAGGAGATTTGCCACCATGGGGTGCGGTATCATCATTACACCTCCCATGGCCAAGCAACTGGTGCTCTTGTAGTGCTGGCTGAACTCCTGGACATTCTGTAGGTTGGGTGTGGAGGAACTCTGTCTCCAGCAAGATGCAATGGGTTTCTGGGTTTGTACCCCATGATAAGACTTCTCTGACTCTGGGTGGGTGGCACTTTCCTGGATGGAGAAGTGCACACATTGTGGAAACTCCTACTGTTCCATGAGCATGGGAAAGTGATCACTACAGGGACTTTCACACAGATATGTCTTGGGCAACAATTGTGCCCTTTTCTGGACTAGGAGGCATTATTCATGCCTTGGTCATTTCCTATCTGAATTGCTGCAATGGACTCATCGTGGCATTGCTCTTGAAGACTACCTGGAATTTAAAATGGACCTGAATGCAACAATGTGCATTCTGAACAGTGTTGTGCGCCCATATGTTCGACCACATGATACCCCTATTGTCCAAGCTACACAGGCTCTCAGTTTTGTTTCAAAGTCAATTGTAACTGCATTCACTTCAAAGCCCTGCATAACATAGGACCAGGCATCACTGGGACTTCTTTTCCTGAAGATATCTGCCCATCCCACCAAAGCAGGTATAACA
This sequence comes from Acrochordus granulatus, assembly GCA_032468055.1. Taxonomy (NCBI): domain Eukaryota; kingdom Metazoa; phylum Chordata; class Lepidosauria; order Squamata; family Acrochordidae; genus Acrochordus; species Acrochordus granulatus. The sequence continues at coordinate 14,533 of JANHZU010139229.1, forward strand.
GGTATGCTCCAGGTCACTTCCCTAAAACAATGCCACCTTGCAGATCTTTAAAAGACTGCCTTTTCTCTTGTAGCTCTGCCTTATTGAAACCCTTCCCCTTGAAATCGAGCAGCCCCCCACCATCCTATCCTTCCAGAAAGCAGGCATTCGGAGAAGGGGAGGTCAATGCGGGATGAGAATGTGATGGGTTTCGTAGGGAAAGGTGGTTATGGTGCCAAGTATTTCAGTTTATATTTTTGCTGTTGTTTTTATAATTGTATATATTGGGAAAGGAGTATGCTGGGTTGTAAGCAGAATGAAATTTGGTTTATATTGGGCACCCAGACAAACATTATATGATCCTGTTTCCCATTTACCATGGCTTTCCTATCAGTATCAGCTGTTGTCCAAAGAAGCTATTTCGTGAAATGTGAAAGGAGAGACTGTAAAAGACAAATCTTATTCATTCTACTTTCTCAGATATGGAAGAATGCACCATGTGTCCAGATGATCACTATCCAACCCAAAACCAAATCCAGTGTATTCCCAGAAGAATAACTTTTCTGTCCTATGAAGAACATTTGGGCATCATCCTGGTCTCTTTTACCCTATTCTTATTCCTAACCACAGGGTTTGTTTTAATCATATTCCTTAAATATCGAGAAACTCCCCTCGTCAAAGCCAACAATCGGGATCTCAGCTTCATCCTCCTGGTGTCCCTCCTGTTTTGTTTTTTGTCGTCCTTTTTCTTCATTGGCCAACCAAGAACAGCTACCTGCCTTCTCCGGCAAACAGTGTTTAGCATTGTCTTCTCAGTAGCCGTGTCTTCTGTGTTGGCCAAAACAATCACAGTGATACTGGCATTCCTGGCCACAAAACCAGGGAACAGGATGAGAAGATGGTTGGGGAAGAGCTTGGCCAACTCCATCATCCTTTCTTGTTCTGGTGTCCAAATCTTCATCTGTGCCATGTGGCTGGGAGTTTCTCCCCCATTCCCTGACTCTGATCTGCACTCTCAGCCAGGAGAGATTATCCTTCAATGCAATGAAGGCTCTGTGACCATGTTTTATGTTGTCCTTGGCTACATGGGTTTCCTTGCTGCCATTTGCTTCCTGGTAGCTTTCCTGGCCAGAAACCTCCCTAGCACTTTCAATGAAGCCAAGCTGATCGTCTTCAGCATGCTGGTCTTCTGCAGTGTCTGGATCTCCTTCCTGCCCACCTACCTGAGCACCAAAGGAAAGTCCATGGTGGCCGTGCAAATCTTCTCCATCTTAGCCTCCAGTGCTGGGCTGCTGGGCTGCATCTTCTTTCCCAAGTGCTACATTATCATCCTAAGACCAGATCTAAACACTAAGGAACGTCGAATGATAAAAGTAGGGAACCAATGGTGAAATGGTTTCTTAGGCTCATAACATTTTAGTATTCATTGCAGTAATTATTGGGTTTGTATGCTTCCTTTGCATCTGCTTGACAATTCAAGTTACTTAAAACTGAAAGAAATAAGCATCTGAAGAATTTAAAACTGATCACATTAACATCCAATTTCATCATCAAAAAGGGAAATAAATGAATTCCTGAAATAAAATGCAGCCAGAGAAAGATAGGATAAGAAATTAGATAGTTATATTAGCAAAAGATACCTGCAGAAGAAACAAAACTCCCAAAGGATGCCATTGCCTAAGATGGGATGAATAAGGCACTGTAAGTCTCTTTGAACATGGTCTATTTTTAAGACATGCTTTCAAAATCAGGTCAAGGCAGCAGAGCCGGCAGTCAAGAACATGCAGATGACCCAGTTGCAACACTTTTTAAAACCTACATAGTCATTTCTGCAGATTTTAGGTGAGATCATAAACCAATGAGATTATCGACCTTTGGGGCTTCAGAGTTCCATGACCTCAGTTTTAAATCATCATTCTCCCAATGCTATTTTTATTTAATTGTATGGGTTTTAATTGGTTTTATCTATCATATTTTGTGTTTTTTATTGTGAGCCGCTAAGAGTCATTTCTGAGTTTGGCGGTATATAAATTTAATAAAGTGCATACATACATACATACCCTTTCTAGTCATGTTCTAAGAATGAATCTACTGCAAAATAACACCTGGAATGCTCAACACCCTCTGTGAAGACTCGATCCAGGAAGGAAAGAAGAAAACAGCCTGGTCCTTGATTCAAAGAAGTCACATGATCCTCTGGTCCCGAAATGGGAAGCTTTCAGCATTGTGCCGCATGAAGGGGAAAATGATGTAGGTAGAAAATGGCAGGTAGGCATCCCTGAGGCTTCACTATCCAGACTGAGTTGGTGAAGATGCCTAAAGGACAACATTCTTTGCCACATCCAATGGCAGGGGAAGGGTGGGAGCTAAAGTCCAAACAGGGGAGGAAAGAATGCTGGTGGTCCAATCCCTGATCTTCCCTCCCTTTCTTCAAAAACAACTGTAAGGAGAAGGAAGAGAGGGCAAAAATGCCTCCTCTGCGACTTTACTCATTGCCGGAACTGTTCCAATCACCTAAAGAAGGTTGGTTCTACACTGTGGAGCTTGGTCAGCTGCTGCTTGTGAAACATTGAGTTGGACTGTGTTCAGGGCATGGTTGTTTCTCCAAACATTTCTCCCAAAGGCAAAAAGGGACAATAATTCACTATAAGGATGCTTTGTAAATTTGGAGCCATATGAGTGAGGTGGTCTTTGTTCCATTTGCATAGGGGTAACTTATTAATTTCAGTAATTTCAGTAGGACACATTTTAAAATGGCATATTTTAAACTGACCATTTTTTCTTGCAGAAATGATCCTCGCAATGAAATAATCTCAACTGTAATGTTTTGTTCAGTGCTGTCTCCATTCCTTTTTAACATCCATAAGAAGCCACTGGGTGAGATTATCTGTCACCATAGGATGCGGTATCATCAATATGCAGATGATACGCAACTTTACATCCCCATTCCAGATTACACAAGTGTAGGTGTGACTTCCCTCTAACAGGCACTGGAGGCTGTCAGGGCTTGGATGGGGGACAACAGACTTCAGCTGAACCCTGGTAAGACTGAATGGCTGTGGGTGCATGGGCCCTCCAGTACCAAAAGTTTAACATCTTCAGTACTGGATGGAGTGGCACTGCCCCACTAAGACCTGGTATGGAATCTGGGCTTTCTCCTAGACTCATCACTCCTGATCAAGGAGCAGGTGGCAGCTGTGGCCAGTAGATCCTTTGCACAACTTTGAGCTGTGCATAAGTTATGCCCTTATTTGGACTTGGCATCCTTGCACTTGGTCACTTGCTCTCTACTCATCTTTCAACTTCACTACTGCAATGCACTATACATGGGGCTACCCTTGAGGTGCATCCAGAAACTACAACTGGTGCAAAATGCAGCTGCATGGATTGTTCTTGGGATCCTCAGGGTGAACTGTATAACACCATTGTTGCATGAGCTACATTGGTTGCCAGTCTGTTTCTAGGGGCAATTTGAAGTGTTGGTATCATCTTTAAAGCCCTTCATGGCATGAATCCAGGTTACTTAAAGGACCATCTCACCCCATTGGGTTTAGCCCAACCCACCTGTGCTGGAAGTAAGGGTATGCTTCAGATCTCATCAGCAAAGGTATTCTGGCTGACAGGTTCCAGCAAACATGCCTTTTCTGCTGTGGCACCCACTTTGTGGAACATCATTCTTCAGGAATAGAGGTTGGCACCCACCCTCCTGACCTTCTAAAAAAGCCTGAAGACTGAGCTTTTGAGTTAACCTGGGGTTGGGTAGCTACATGTCTTTTATGAGGGGGCTGCTCAATTAATATGACCCAGTTCATTTTTGTTTCTCAACTCATCTTTCCTTTGTTCTTTTATTTTTATTTTTCTATTTATTATAATTTGTATTTTGTATCCTTTGGATTTTTATGTGAGCCATTCAGAGTCACTCTGGCAAATAGGGCAGCAAATAAATTTAATTATTTAATTCATAAAATGGTTATAAAATTTGTTTTAATTTTTATTTTAATTGTTTTTAATATATTGTGTTTTTTTTTACTGTTGTTAGCCGCCGAGAGTCTTCGGATTTCAGCAGCATATAAATTTAATAAATAATAATAATAATAAAATCTGATTCTGTATGATTGCTCAGGTTGAATTCCCACTCCCACTAACAGCCATTGCCTAAAGGCCAACTGAAAAGTCATCCTTGAGTTCTTCTGTCATGGATGTCCTCTCTTGTCACTTGAACTCCATCATATGGATAGTCATGGAAGAGGCAACCAAAGCCTTTACTTTTTTTCAAACTGATCTCCTTTCCTCACCTAGACCTGTCAAACAGGCTTTGCTGATTCCAAGGCCATGGATTCAACTGAAAAACAATTAAAAAAATGAAATAATATTTTTTACTCCCAGGCTTGACCTTAAAATGAAATTTGTGCAAAATGTAAACTCACATGAGGAGAATTTAGAAGAGAGAAAGCAGATATGGAGAAAGTTGAAAGTGTTTTCCTTTTCCAACCTTGGTTTGTAAGTTTTTCATGGACACACCAAAGCAATTGGCCAATTTCAGATATTGCGTTTGGCTCCTACTTATATTTAATAAAATAGTCAGCAAGTCTTTGACTATTGCCATTTTTTTGTTTTATCACACACATATATATGTGTGTGTGTCTGTGTTATCTGTAGAGAAAAGGGAGGGGGGTTTGCCTTTTGTTCTGATCACAAACATAAGTTTGTACAAAAGTAGCACCAAATTGTTCCCAGTGACAGTAACTTGTGGGAGGAAACTCTCTTTTCATTGCTCAGGAAAATGGGGAGTGAGATCTACCTAAAACAGATGGCCCCACAAGTAACAAGGTCCTGTCAGGTGGTTAGCTTTATTTGGTTCAAATATGTATTTTTTGTTAATAGTTACATTAAATTTTGATAGTCTATTGCTGTTAGAGCTTTGTCACTGTGTAAGACTATTTATGCAGTCAAAAATGTTTTATTATCTAATTATATGCTATCAAAGTACATGTGTGTAAATGTACTTATATGAAATATAATGGAATACATTGAGTGCCACTTTGGTGCAATGATTGAGGCACCAGGCAAGAAATTGGGCACAAAGCCAGCAGGGTGACCTTGAGCCAGTCCCTCTCTCTAAATCCTAGGAAGGAGGCAACAACAAACCATGAATGAAAAACCTTGCCAAGAAAATTGCAGGGGCTTTTTCAGGCAGTCTCTGAGAATTAGACATGGATATACAGAGGGAAAAAATACTTGTGTATAATGTGTATATATTTTTAATTTGAATTTCATGATATGGTTTCATCTCTCCCTGTTTTAATTTTCTACAGCATTTTTTTAAAAAATATGAATATTGTGTTTGATGTTTTAGCTCAATATGTATTGGTATGCCAGTGAGGCACCACCTTGCTGTGGTTCGGGGGCTTGTGTGCTCTGAAGAAGATGAGAGTTCTGCCAGAGGTTCAGCCATACTGGACAGGTCTCATCAGAGGAGCCAGACGAAGAGTGTCTCCCCCCTATAAAAATATGAGAAGTAAATTACA
>JANHZU010142810.1:0-19991 GCA_032468055.1 Acrochordus granulatus
ACACAGACTCATCACCATCTCTAATGAGTCCAGTGATTGTTGTGTCATCCACAAACTTCAAGATTAAATATATTATTAAATATCTCATTTATTACTGCAGGGATTGCAAAGAACATAGTACTATTTAAGGCTGAATAGATGGGACATGCTAAAACAGCCTGTTCCATTCATGGGACTGCATAGGCCACCATCTTAGATATATCCAGACACTTTTAACGAGGATCTGAGGCTTCACTAAGATTCAGTGCTACAAAGCACTGTCATTCTATTAGCAGAAATTGAATTGGAAGCCTGGGTTTGTTGTCTTAGTGTCTTTTTTTTAAAAAAAAAACTTGTCAACAAAATGTGCTGTGCCAATAACATCAGCTTCATGCATCTTTGGGCTTTTGCCAGAACCTAAGAGCCAGATACTGCCAAGTTCCACTCTAACTACATTTCAAACAACATTGACTCTCACAGTGTCCCCAGTTTAGCAATATCGTGGAATATTGTGAAAGAGCTCATGATAGATGCTCACCCTACTGTTTGAGCTAGTAACCCTGCCAAAAAAACCTTGCCAGGATCCAACAGCAAAGGAGACTAAAAGCTCTTTGCCCAAAGTTTCTAAAGAAACATGGACATGCTATCAACCTCTTTTAATGACCCAAGCATGTATGTGAAGGCATGAAACCATAGACAGATCCCCCTTCCTTTCCAAAGAATAAGGCATTGATAATGAGAAAGGCCCCAAATAGATATGTGAGCAGGCCAGAATATAAAGGATGGCAGATGAGCAGGAAGGTGCCTGTGTGGTCCATTGTCTCCCTTTTGCAGCTTAATTGCCTTCGAAAGAAGCTATCAGTCATTTCTGCAGCCTGACAAAATCAGCCTCCCTGCAAAGTGAATTTCAGGAATAGCTTTTTATTTGCCGTTGGGGAAGGGGGAGCTGAAGACAAGAATGGGGGTAGGGTGAGACACCCAAACCAGAGATTTTCTTATTTTCTTTTTTCATGTTATGATGGTAAAAAAAGTCTCCACATGGCAACTTCTGCTACTACATGAGGGAGAAGGAGACATATAGAGAGCCAGTTTGGTCTACTGGTGAAGACACTAGGCTAGCAACTGGGCCAGTTTACCAGGAGATGGAAATTTCATGCCTTAGGCATGCAAGCTAGCTGGGTAACTTTGGGCCACTCACAAGGAAGCTGTGAGTTCTAGTCCCACCTTAGGCAGAAAAGCTAGCTGCGTGACTTGGATCAGCAGAAAGGTTATTGTCAGAGAATACGGAGAACTCAGAGAAGCTGGGAGACTGAAGGAGCCAGACCAACAAGCAGCAAAATACTATCCCTGCTTTGAAGTTACCTGCAGCCCTGTTTTCTGATAGGCTCTTCTGAGACCCATTGAGGTCCACTTGAAGGACATTCACCATAGCTGGTGGAAAGGCAGAGGGCTGAAATCTATAGAAGGACCAGATTGGAAGGGACAGTTCCTTGGAAGCTGCTTCTAGGTAAATCCTGTCATTATGACTAAGCCCATGGAATCCAGCTGACTCAGTGTGGAAGCTTGAAAGCTAAGGGGATACAGCTGGCCATCTGGGGATGACTCAGTGCTGTGGAGTAGCAGGCTGGAAGAACGCTTTGGTGAATGAAAGCTGCATTCTGGACAAGGAATTGAGGTTCCTTCATTTTTTTTTTAAATTCGTTTCTATTCTATCCTGATTCACAAAGGTATTTTGGGGGGATGAAAAAGTGGATCATGCAGCTAAGAAGGCTTTGTATCATGCTGGTGTGGATAATTCTTCTGCTTTTATCTCCTTTGGAAATTAAATGTAAGCTTAAATGGAAGATTAGAGATGAATGGCAGAGACAGTGGGAGTTCGGATATGCTGTAGGAAAAGCTTATTCCATGCAGCCTAATTTGACTCATTGGAGAGGGGGGCAGCCTGACTGCCTGTGGGACAGGTGGAACAGGTTAGTCTTTGCTGAATGTTGGCAAACCAGGATCTTATCAGAATTAGAAGGGAAGAAAATGGACTGTGTGATGTTTGTAGAGTAGAAGAGGTCATTGGCGATCTTTTATGCATCGTGGAAAGCACCAAGACCTGTCATTTCTCTGACTATGATGTTTGGGTTCCTTCTTTAAATACAATGTTTAGCACAGTGTTTCTCAACCTTGGCGACTTGAAGATGTGTGGACTTCAACTCCCAGAATTCCCCAGCTAGAAGCTGCATTGGCTTAACAGCCACATGACTCGCTTAACAGTTACATGATTTGCTGAACTGTGGTGATTCGCTTAATAACCACCTTAATAATTTTTGCAAAATTGGGTCCAACTCGGCTTACAACTGCAATGGCTTACAATGGAAATTCCAGCCCCAACTGTGGTCATTAGTTGAGGACTATGTACTTGAACCCAGTTCTGTCTTTCTTCTGATCACACTAAGTCGTGGCTTATTTGTTATTTATGTTGTAAAGCACAAACAGCAAATTTCACCTAAACCCTAAAGTGTATTTTAGATTATAAACCACAATAACGATGAAGCTGCTAAACCAAAATCACACTAATCATGTTATGTTTAGCAGAATAAATAAAACAGTCTCTGTTTACACATGCTATTGAAATTTCCATTTCGAGACCTCTCCTTCCATTACCCTTTAATGAAAAAACAAACAAAAACTAGCAGGGAACAATGACTTTATATCATGATGGATCACCCAGAATTATGGGGAAAATAAGGATTATTAACTCTTGCTAACAGACATCTTCAGTCAAAATCCAGAATTGATAAGAATGCCAAGTGATGAATAAAAGATGGTCCAGGGATGAAGAGTAAGTGTCATCTTCAATCACTGGAAGCAATGAAACTGGTCAGATTGAAAAGACTGTTAGCCCTTTGAGGTGGACCAGCTCAGAAATCAGACATTGCAAGGATAGTCAATATAATAACTGAATCTTGAAAGCTTGCTGATTTCTCACTGCCTTCTCCAATACCATGCCAAATCAGGATGGGTGCATTTTTAAATTTCTTCTGCTTGCTTCTTTACCTGGGCTGAGATTTGGTTGACTGCACTTTTTTTTTAAATCTGTGATTGGCTTTTGCATTCCTTTGCAGCCTCTGCCTCCCTGCATGCAAGCTTAGAAAGCCGAAGAGCCAGAGAGAGCTAAAGCAGGGGAATTTAGCCTGAGGTCACGTGAAAGAGAAGAAAACAAGAACTGCCTACAAGCCCTTCTCTGTGTTTCACAATGTTGCTTTAATTTTAAAAATTGGCTGAAATGGACCTAGGGTGACACTACGTGTGTTTACTTATTTCCTTTCTTTGACAATTCAAAGCCTGTTTGCTCAGTATTAAAAGGGTGGGGGGAGAGATATCCAGCTGCAATAAATGGACTCAAAATGAGAGGAAGTATCTGAGGCTGAAAAGTCCCAAAAAATGCAATCTCGTTTAATTTCCTCCCTTTCTTTCAAGGATCTCAGAGTGGCATCTATCAGGACGCCGTATTTTATCTTTGTGCTAGCTCTTTCGGGTGAAATGACGTGGCAGAACCAAGATACTATGATCGCTGCTGCTGTCGATAACCTGTGCTCGTATTTCCAAGACAATTCAAAATTCATGACATTACAGAATCGTACAGGCCAATCCCCTCCGCAGTGGAGAAATCCAAACCGAAGTTTCCGACAGAGCTGTGTCATCTTTGTTGAAGCTCATCCAACAAAGGGGATTCCATCTCCATTTTTGGTTATCGATAAAGACTCAAGCAAGTGAGGACAGCTAGTCTTGACAAGGTAAATTGCATTGGACAGGCAATGTGCTCCGTCTTGTCCAAATGCAAGGACTTTATGTGGTTCCTTTCGCAAGGTGAAACACATTTTCCAGTGCTTCCCTTAGCTAGAAGTAGGCACCTCTTCATGCCCAGCTGAGGAGATCCTTTAGCTTTTCTGAATACTTTTTAAAGTATCAGGCCAATCAGAATATACAAATTTACAAAATTATATATTATCTCCAAAGAAGCCTCATAGTCTATTAAACACGTTATCTAAACAAAACAATAAAATACAATTAGTCTAACAACACTTGTTCTTGAGCACTCCATCCACAACATTGCTGTTAATGTGCTTATAGTTCAATCAATGACCCACTCTAAATTTTTTATAGCGCTTAGTACGAAATTGTTCTGTCTGTAATTTCTTTGGTCGTCTTCCCTCCACTGCCTCCCTTTCATAATAGGTCTCCTCTAACCATTGGGCTATTCTTAAGGATAATAAAAAATTATCCAGACCATTAACAAGTTCTTTCAGTTCTCTGGAATTTATTTTATTTGTATGGTGGCTTTATTGTTTTATAACAACCCAAGACAGCAAATATTTTTAACACACCTTCCCCCTCTTATTTTCCCCACAACAGCAACCCTGTGAGATGGGTTGGGCTGAGAGAGTGACTGGCCCAAGGTTACCCAGCTGGCTTTCATGGGAAAGGTGGGACTAGAATGTATGACCTCCTGGTTTCTAGTCTGTTACCTTAACCACTGACCCAAACTGGCTCTCAAACATTCAGTTTGAGGATGCAGTGTATGTGTTCCTCAAGATTTTAACTTGTTCCAAAAGTTTCTATCAAGGCATCAGAAAGTGCAGACTCTATGCTGAAAGGCAAGGTCAGTTGCTGAGGGACAAAGCGACTCAATGTTAATTTTGACCAAAACCATTCACAGCATAGTTACAAGTGCTATGGATGAGTTGTGGTCTTCCTAAAAGTGACCGTTGCATGATCTTCAAGGCTATCTTCTGTGAGACTGGCTAGCTCTAGATGCAGTTTCAAGAGTCTCACTCTCTGCTTTTAGGTCAGCGAGGTCAGCGAGAGATGCGTATGAAAGAAATTTGGTGCTTGAGGGTTCTTTGGCATGGAATCCTTGGCCCAAGTGTTAAGAGATCAAGTTGTATTAGTGGAACAGGGTTGTCCACTCTGTGCACACCACCAAAAAGAAGAGGAGGAAATTTTATGCAGCTTTTGTTGCACTATGTAAATAGAATCTCATGACATTGTTGTTTTGAAGGACTCTTATTCCAGCTTTATCAAAACCCTGTTTCCATCTCTGATGGTAGAAACTGATGCAGGTCAATGAAGAGTTACCAAATGTGGACTGCAAGATTCTGGACAACCATCAGACCCCAGCCAAAACATACAAAACTCTTTGCGACCATCCCATGGGTATCCCTTATAATTTGAGTAAGTGACAGCAGAAACTATTACCGGCTCAGGGATAGCATGTTTACCCTCTCTTTAATGTTTCATCCAACCCTGCCATGCTAGAAGTCTCCTACCTTTCTCCAGAACTGGAAACAATCTTCACGTCCTCCAAAGAGACAAATGCTTCAGGCTCATTTTTCACACAACACATTGCCTTCTCTTGCTTAGAGCTTGAAGAGATTGGGAAGCAGCTTTGAGATTTGGATTTCTTGTGTATGTCTTCAGCAGTGGGCATTTGGTCATCAGTTGCATGAAGCACTGCTGTGCCTTCAGCCTTTGTCTGTAATTCTACCTCAAATGGTGGTGATTAGTCAGTGTCCTGAAGGGAGATGAGGAGGCTCCTGACTCAGCTCTCATTGTCCAAATGATGTGATGCACCACAGGGTAAGTGGAAGTCATTAGAAGTGCGGCTAGTTATTGATCAGTGGCAAGAAGGAAAGGGGTACAGAGGGTGGATTCTGGCACCTGGCAATTAATATACAATGCCAAGAGAAGAGAAATGAGTTCATAATAGCTTCAGGTAACTTCTGGGTTATGTAGATAAAGTTCAGCCATTTATTGAATTCTTCGCTCCAAAAGAGATCAAATATAATTGGGCAGCCATATAAACTAAAATTTTATTTTCAAGCCTGGAAAGCAGTATAGGTCGTGCTCAACCTACAACTGTAATTAGGCCTTCCAGTTATGGTTATAAAGTGGATCATCACATGACCAGACCTGATTTTATGACCTTTATTGTGGTGGTTGTTAAGCAAACCCATTGTTCGTTATGGGCATTTTTTTCTGGAAAAAAAATGAAGTAAATGTTGATTTCTGGAAAAAACCTCATTGACTGTGGTTATGTGATTGCAGGATGCTGCAAATGGCTGGAAATGCAGGCCAGCTGCCCAATGCCCAAAATGTGGTCACATAACTGTGAGGGTGGGGGCGCTAGACTTTGGAACTGGGTCATAAGTATCTTTTGGGGAGTCTGTTATAACTTCAAATGGTTACTAAGAGATTGGTTGTACCTGTAAGGGAACGGAACGTCTATGCCATTGCATTTCCTTCTGTCATTGTTGCTGTCCCCCAAGTCATGGATACAAGCACCACAAACACTCTAAAACTGGCTGATGAATTGTAAAGGTTAATATTTCAGAAGGGGAACACTATTCCATATGTGGGGATTAATAGTGGAGTCCTTGGTGCTGTCTGAGCTTGGTTATTTGCTCGCAGACATTTCATCACCTGATTAGGTAACACGCCAGCCCTCCCTATCCTGCACTGCCTCCTGAAGGCTGCCCAAACCCATGCCCGTCACGTCTACAGTGCTATCTAACCATCTCCTCCTCTGCCGTCACCTCCTCCTTTGGCCTTCAATCTTTCCCAGCATCATGTTCTTCTCCAGTGAGTCCTCTCTTACATGAGGTGGCCAAAATATTTGAGCTTCAGCTTCAGTATCTGTCCTTCCAATGAAAAATCAGGGTTGATTTCATTTAGGACTGACTGCTTTGATACAAATATCTAACTTAAAGTAGCTAATCTTGACCACTCCATGCTAATGGTAAAAAAAAGGTGCTTTGCGAAGACTCCTTTCAGAATAGGTGTAACAAGACTCACCTAGGAACAGGTTCAGTTCCTCACTCATCTCTGTCTTGGCATTGACTTTAATGAAGCTGTGCAGCAGATAAATTATAACCATTATAAAGTTTATCTGCCAAGGAGGGAGGCAAAGAGGTGGATTGGGGAGAGAGTTCTCAAGGGAAGGAGACAGGAAAATGTCTCTGAAAGAAGGAACTAAGGGAATATTCACCATCTATCCAAGGAAACAGGAAAGTTGTTTGTGCTGAGTGAGGTGAAAAGCTCAATGACCTGATGGGCCAACCGATGGTGGAATTGTGACTAGGCTCTTCCTGGTGTCAATTACATCTTGCAGCTTATTAAATAATTTCTGAATGGGTATTCCATCAAGGCAATGTCAAGGAGGAGGGCGAGGTTATTGATTATGCTATCTGAGCTGATAAATCACTGTTTTTCAATCCAGCTCCTTCCTGGGCACACAAGCACAGCTGCTGAGGACATGATAAAGCATTGGAAGCCTTTTCCATGTTGCTCGGCAGCAGGGGTGGAGGGCTTCCATTCTGCAGAGACCTTCCCATTCACAGTCTCTTGACTCGTTTTCTGCTCCAACTACTACTATGGGGAAGTGGGCTTGAATTGCAGGGCTGTGGGAGTTCTAATGTATTCTATGCAGGCAAACCCAATTCCATTCTTAAATTGGAATCTTTTCTGAGGATTTCACGCTCATGACAGCAAGCCACCAGGGACTTCTTGCTTAACATACCATAGCAGAGAGTAACCTAAGCACTCAGCATCCAAGGGAAAGTATAATGCCTTTATGGTGATTTGATGGATGGCCATGTCAAACCTTGGCATCCAAACAAAGATGCTTGGTCTCTTAAATAACAATAAGTCCCTTTCTTTTGCTTTCCCCCCTCTTCCTTCTTCAAAAGATTTTCACTGACTCCATTGGTTTGAAATCTAAAAATGTCTTGCCATGAATTTTGCCCCAAGCAAAATGCCCAGCAGCCCCCAGAGATCCATGTGCAAAACCACTTTTCAAGGGAAGGATAAACAGATTTATGATATATAGGCAGACAATAATGACGATGTTGAACATAAGGGATGCAATAAAAGTCAGCACAAATAAAATGTTTTTAGCTGCCCACCTGTACAATAGATTCTTTTGGTTTTGATATTAAATGAGGGAAATTGGTTTGGTAGTTACCAAATCAGACTTTCACAATAAAGGGTATTTTGGAACCCTTCCAAATATATCATACATTTCATGAAATGTGGAGGTCCCAAGCTAAAGGGCAGTCCCTTTCATAATCAGTCTAAGATTCCCTAGATGATGCATTTATAAATAACTATTAGTTTGATTGAAACTCACTTAAATAGTAGCCTAATTCTTTTTTTCATCTTCTTCCCCCTCCTTCTCATTATTATTGTTACTATGATCTTTTATTTCTTGTCTTCTATGTCCCAGGGAGCCCATTTGGTATAGTGGTCAAGGAATCAGAACAGAACCCAGGAGACCATGAATTCTCTTGCCTGAGGCATAAAGCCAGCTGGTGATCTTGGGCCAGTCATTATCTCTCAACCCTAGGAAGGAGGCAAAGGCAAACCACTTCAGAAAACCCTCCCAAGAAAACTGCATGAAAGCATCAAAAAGAAAGAAAAAAAAGATTCCAGAGTCTCCCAATCTGTTCTTTCAGAGAGGAGTTTCCATAGCTGAGAATGGCTCTCCAGAATCTGCAGACTGACATGCTCAGAAAGGCATGAGTCAAAAGCCAAAAGCAGGAGCTTGCTCCATGAGACCCCAGATTGTCTATATGTCTAACACTTCTTTGTTGTGGTACTGAGATTTCCTTCAGTCACAACTTTTCCAGAACTAGCATCACAGCATTCTGTTTTATTTAGTTAGTTTGTTAGATTTATATCCTATTTTTTCCTTTGGTGATGCAAAATTTCCTACATGAGGACTCCAGTTCATTTTTCTTTATGACAGCGGTCCTATGATGGAAGAGAGTGGCTAACCCAGGTCATTGAGTTAGACTTGAAACTTCCCTGTCATAGTCAGTCCTTTAACCGGTATACCACACTGGTTCTGCAAGGGAAAATACACAGAATCTGTATTTAAGCTCTAAAATAAAATAGACGCTATAAAAGAAGTCTCTTCTTGATGTATAAACACAAACAGTATCTTTGCCTTGGGCCTGCTTGACATCGATGGCCCTCTTATAGTCAGCTGGTTGGCTGACTCCGACATAGAACTTCCATAAGTGCTTCTTGGAACCAGGTCTTCTTTTGCTGTCTATGTTCTATTTAGCCATGTGTTCCTTCTCTTTTCCTCTTCCCTCCCCAATGATTATCCCCTACTTTGAATGACCTTCAGAGTCTGATGGATAGCATTGCAAGGGTGAAGAAAGAAAGCACCCAGAGCATTGTTTTCACTAAGCTTTTCACCCTCTTGATTTATACAGAGCGGAGAGCATTGGTGATGCTCCAGACTGCTCATAGATTACCTTCATTCTGGCTGCAGTTAGGCAGACAGCAGAGGTAAAGGGAAAGCTCTCCTGTACCCTATTTGTCACCTTCCGCCTGGCAGCTGTGGCAGAGTAGAAAACAATCTCTTTCTAGGGAAAATCTCACACTTTATCAAACACCACGACCAAAAGTCATCTTCTACAAAGAAGCAGTTGAATCTCTGCGATGCACCCTCTATTGGGTCTTTGGGAGGCAGAGTTCAAGTAGCAGATATTACAATCAACTACTTCGTTGGGATGAAGAATTGGAAAAGTGATTGAGGTGATCATGGAACATACAACATTCACCTGCTCAGCTAGTCTCTTGCCACCTATCCCACCCAAGAGCCATAGATATCAATTTCCCTGGATCCAAAAATTTTGTTTGCCTCTGCATAAAAGATTTAGTAATTTATCTAAGATTGTTTATGTCACTGAATAGTCACTTAGGAAAGATTTTTACCTTGAAAGATGATATCTAGTCTATGATAGTACTTTGACAGCTACACAGCCTAGTAACTTATCTGGGGGCAAAGTTCACTTCTGACTTTTGATTTACTTTGTTGTTAGACACTTTCTCAGTAAGGGACACAACACATTGTTGTATCTGTAGAACTGCTATATTTTCCTCAATGTCTTTGTGAAAAGAAGATGGGTGAGGTGTAAATATAATCCTAGAGCTGTGTTGTCCTAGGAACCAGATGGAAGCCCTCTTAGGAAGGAGATATTTGAGCCCCAGTTTACCAGTTTCCTATTTA
This sequence comes from Acrochordus granulatus, assembly GCA_032468055.1. NCBI lineage: Eukaryota > Metazoa > Chordata > Lepidosauria > Squamata > Acrochordidae > Acrochordus > Acrochordus granulatus. The sequence continues at coordinate 10,049 of JANHZU010142810.1, forward strand.
CATTCAGTGTAAATTCCCTGAATTCTACATTCAGTGTAGGGAATTAGCTGGAAAGGGAAGCTCAGTTATATATATCACATCACGTGGAATGGAAGTATAATCACAATCCCAGGGGCTTTTCAAAATTTCAGATTTTGGGTTGTTTGGTTTTAAAATTTCTAGGGTAAACTGTATTATAATACAAGAGAGCTCAAGCCAGCCAAATGATATGATATCGGTAAATGCTATTAATTACATAAGTAAATTGTGTTTTTCACTTTAAATACCTTGATATTAAATCATGGAAAGATATGTATGCATGTATCTATGTACTGTTTTCAATCTTTTGGTGTGACCCAATGCCCTGTTTGGGTATGCACTTTAGTGAGATCCTCCAGCGTAACTTTTTAACAAGGGGCCTCCAGCCTTTATGTAGCTGAAGGCCTCACCAACTCTAAATTTGGCACAGCCTGGTCTCTGTCCTAGGTCAGCAGTTGAATGTCTGATGCTTCATCATGCTACCTGAACTGAAATATTTAAATAAAGTATGACCTTTTATCCCAATTCTATGAATATTCATGCCCTTTACTCACCTTCTGAAGTATGCTAATGCCTTTTCTAAAATGATTTTTAATGACACGCAGATAATTTGGGTAATGTAACTCTGTGTAGTTAATATCCTATTCTCTAGATCCAATTTCTTCTATTCTTTTGAGCCTGTTTTCTAAAACTTCAGTAAATACATTTAATAATCAATTGCTGTATTATTAACATTCAGTTATAGCCCCCATTAAATCTAAGTTCAATCTTTATTTGAGGCACTCACCATAAATAGTCTTCGTTGCAAAGGAATAAATAGCAAAGCTTTGAAAAGTTTCTCCCAGTGGGTGTTGAATCCATTTTATAAAAAATGCTACCAATTGTTTTCCAGCAAGTAGACTGCCTCCAGATATCAAAAGTTTCTCCCTCTCTGTCTACCCTGACAAGCTGCTGGAAGATGATTGACAGTGTTGACTGCTAGATTTCCACTTTGCTTGTCAACAGTGTGTCTTTGGAGATGAAAGACAGAGCATCAAGATACTGGCAAATTTCTTCAGATTTTTTGATGGGAAGCATCCAGTACACAAGCTTGCTTCCTCTCTTTTTGAATGCAAACTGAAATATTTCATTCTCTTTCTAAATGTCTGCCAAGAAGTAATCTCTGAAGACAGCCCTTGAAAGCATAGAGGCAGGTATTGCCTATTCTCTTCCTCTTAAAGAAGATTTTGCCGTATCAAACAACCCTTAGGTACTTGTGGTATTGCTGACTTGCCTGGAGAATTAAATTCTAAAGACTGGTTGGACCAGTTCTAATATGTTAGTTTATTGTGATGGCCAGTGCAGTGTTATAGTTCTTCAAAATGACAGACAGGGACAAATTAGAGAATGTTCAAGCTCATCCGAAGAACTGTGATGTTTAGGGAGACACTGCAACTGTTAATCTTACAAGGTAGACCAGATTAAGAAACTAGTGCTCTACCATCTTTGGTAACAGCCATAGTAACAGAATCTTGCACGTCTGAATACTCTTCACCCATGCTTGCCTTAACTTCATGTGAACTAGGGAGGAGATTATCTGGATCATTTTATCAACTGGTTTTTCTTGGTCCAGGCTCAACCCTTGCTTATTTGATTGTAGCCTTGGTAGCCACTCTTCCTTCTGTCCTTCAATACCATTTCCTCTTCCCTCTACAGCAGCAATAACCTACCATGCATGAACAGTGGAAGGATTTCTATCAAGGATGCTGATTAATAACTAGACTGTATCTGAGGTTCTGGCACATGCCTTAATCACCAAAGCCCAGGAGCACTTCACCTCATCCATGCTGGAGTAGCTTGCACAAAAATACTCCTCCTAAGGTTTAGAGATCCTGCCTAAATCATGCTTGATTCAGCTATACCTGGTCTAATCAACTAAACTGTACCACCTGCTTTTTGAGCATAATCCCACACTCTGAGTAAATGCTAGAAATGCTGCACCAAGCCATTGTGTGACTTTTGAAGCTCAGCTACTACATTTTTTAGATTTTTATTCCACACGTTTTCAAAACAGAAACAAAGATGTCCTGAATTATGCTAAATTTTCTTCCTGAGTATTTTGGATAAAAGTAGCCTTCATTTGCTGATTATTTACTTCAAGATGACATTGACAAGGGAACCAATGCATAAATTGAACAAAGAAATCAATACCTAATGTTTTCTGGAAGAATATATGAATATTTTTAGTTTGTTCAAGATCTTTAGAGGGGCAAAACTTCAGAGGAAAGCCAGACTAGCAAAGAATGGTTGAGGCTTTGAATTCCCCAGCATGCTTTCTTTATTGGGTGCCATTCCTGTTTATAGGCTGAGCTTATATTCTTCTGCATCTCCTTTTCTATAGTTTTCTTTTTCTTCTTTCCCTCCTCCCACTCTCCCACTCGACACACATAGGAACTTTGATCCTGACATCAAATATCTTTTCTTTGGGGAATACATTTAGAGTACAGCCAAATAAATTTGTTCACCTTGAATTTTTACACTCGACCACTGCATCTATATGCATGTATGTCACTGGGGATATGAATGCGACAGTCATAAGCTATATTTCATTAACTGTAACTGTCAAAAGTGAGATGCAGCAGTAAAAAATGTGGTTGCACTGCAATGAACAGCCTATTTAACTCTCCAGATCAAAAACTGTTAGCTGCTTTTGCTCCATTTCATGGTTTTCATTACAAGAAGGGGTGATGGTTCTCTGTCTTAAACTTGATGCAAACAGCCTCCAGCTCTTGACTTAATTCTATGGTGCCTTTGGTATTCAGATCTTTTAGGCCCATTCATGCCCTCCAGACTACCTGTGGGAATCGTTTCCAGCATAAAAGTGTCCGCTAGTGACAGATGGTGATGGCTCACGGGGAAAGAGTCATGCAATGCCATACGGCTGCCAATGTCTGGCTACATAATAATTCTGCTTTCACTCAGTTTCTTCCATAGTCCTTAAGTGGCTTTTCTTATGGCTACTTCAAGGGCCTTCAGTGGAGATCCGAGATATACAGATGAGATTTATAGATGTTTGTTGTGTTTGCGATGCACACTAAGATTTCTGCAACCGCTAAAGATGTAGACAATAGAGTCTAGGTTCCAAATGTTGGGATTACAAAGAGGGATTGGCAATGCCAGTTAAGCTTGTTGGCGTAATCCGTTGACAAGTAAGTGTTTATCTTTCTAGCTGCTGTACTGTGGTTTAATGGAGATTATATCTGAATGGTTAATCATTGACATGCTTGCAGAAGTACCTGGGTTCAACGCTAGGCATTTTCAGACAAGTCTATAAAAACTCTGACTAGAAAATGAGTCACTAAGCTGAATTAGAACTGCTTCTGTACAGGGTAAGTGTTTGTGTTCCTACTGAACTACTACAAAGAAAATGATATCTAACTATGACATTTTGATCACAAATTTGGAGATTACACTATATCAGGTATTTACAGTAGTAAATTGGAGATAGGACTTTCTCAGGTTTGCAGCTTCTAGAATGTCCTTTGGGGCCACCATTAAGAAAGCATCGTCCAATATATTCAAGTGAGAGACAATGTAGCGTAGTGGTGAAGGTACCAGGCTAGAAACTGGGAAACCTTGAGTTCTAGTCCTGCCTTAGGTGCAAAGCCAGTGGGTGACCTTGAGCTAGTCCCTCTCTCTCAGCTCTAAGAAGGAGCCGAAGGGCAAACCGCATCTGCAAATCTAGTCAATAAAACGTCAGGGACTTGTCCAGGCAGTTGCCAGGAGTCAGCACATATCAAAGCATAAATAATTCAATAAAGTCGGTACAGGTTAATTAGGTAGCCTTCCCAATGATCCTATGGCTTCTTCTGTGTGGTGGCACTGATTGTCGAAACTAGATTTTTCTGCTCTTTTGCTAGCCCCCTCTCCTACAATTTGGGTTGCACTGGCTACCCAAGTCAAGAATGCTTCCCCCCATACCCAAGAGAAGTCAGGTTGCCAGTTTTCATTTTCCTGCTGTCCTGTGATTGTCCAGGGCAGACCTGATTGGAAATGACATTCATTTAGCTCCTTCCATTGCTGGACAGTACAGTCTGCTAGCCAGGAGTGATCCCTCTTTGTATGTCACTTAGAGGACCCCCTCCATGGCCACCAACTCTTAGGGAGGCTAGTATCAGTTGATGAAAAAGATGTTCCTGATATAAGATTTTCTCTTCTTTCCACCTGGACGGTAGAAAAGGAGCGGTCCTTTAATTACAGCCTGCTGTGGGCAGCCTACATTTTGCATACTAATTTATCTCCATTTCTTCATGTCTACCTCCACCCTCTCAGTAAGGCCAGTCGTTGTGTCCATGTTAGTGTTTATGACTGCTTGTTGCAGGATCTGCTGGTACCACTGATTTCTGAGTAAGGCCATTTAATGTGGCCTGATCTGATTTAAAAATCCCTGCCTCGTGCTGTGTAGTTTGTCAAGATCAAAAGGGCTTTCCTTCTCCTATGTTTCTCCTATTCACTTTACTTTAGGCTTGCAACAGCTGCAGATCCTTAAAATGCAGAGAGGGGTATTTTGGCCTTCATTGCTATATGTTTGGGTCCTCACTTGGAGGATCAAGGAATTTTAGGATTTTCCATAATGTTCTATTTCCTCAAAAGCAATTCTTTTGTTGGCTATGTAAAATTGATTTCATTCAAGAAATTAAAACAAGAAAACCCAGAAATGCGGGAATATAAGTAATAAAATGTAGAAGCCAGCTACTAATTTTTTTAAAAAAAAGGTAAGAAAAGGCCAGTAGTACAGTTGAAATTGAAAGAGATTTTGAATTTTTAAAATAATTCCACTGCTTTTCTATCAAACAAGTCATATTTATTATTTGTTGCTTTAATTTAATTTTCAAGAGTTAAACCATACAGAATTACGCTGTGTACTTCAGAATGTTAAGAGCTGAAATATTTCGCTGAATCAGCTTGCAGAATCTGGTTCACTGGTGTCCAAGATTATACAGGTAGTCCTTGACTTATAACCATTCATTTAGTGACTGTTCAAAGTTACAACAGCACTGAAAAAAGTGATTCACAACCAGCACACTTAGAATTGTCGCAATATTCCCACGGTCATATGACCAAAATCCAGGCAATTAGCAACTGGCATATATTTATGACAGCTGCAATGTCCCGGCGTGATGTAATCACCAATTGTGACTTTCTCTGTCGGTTTTTGACAAGCAATGGAGGAAGGCAAGTCTGCATAACAACCCCATGATTCACTTAACTATCATGGCAAAAAAGGTAATAAAATCAGATACGTTCATTTAACAACCGCTTTGCTTAGCAACGGAAATTCTGGTCCCCATTGTGGTCGTAAGTTGAGGACTATCCATAGACTCACCCTTTCTGCAACAGTTTAGGCCAGATTTAGGCCATTACATTTCAATAATGTTCAAAGAATAAAAGGTAAAGATATTAGACTATAAAGATATATAAGGTTAAATAATTAATGGAAAAGAAATATGCTGTACATATTACTCAGTTTAATACAATCTGGACATGTGGAAACCTCTCTTTCCCTGTTCTTAAGCCTGCAACAAGATTCTTGCACTTTTCAACTTTGTGCATGCCCAGAAATCTAAGAGCACAAGCAGCAATTGGATTGTGAATGTGTTCTAGCTTTAGGTTTTCCAGGCACTTCCACAGTGTTAAAATTAGGGTCTGTTTCCAGCTTCTTCTCCTAATACGGTTGTTGTGTTTTTAACTGTATGGCAGATGTTCAACGGGTGTCGCCTCCTAGCACTAGACATGTAGCATGAGCAGCAGCTAGAACCTTTCTGCATCCCAGCAGTCTCCCAGTAATAATTTATATTGGATTAACATTTATAGCAAATTCCTTGTATTCTAATAAACCCACTCCGAAAAAGAGACGCGGGGGGAAGGGGTCTTTGTTTGAAACTGATGCAGAAGACACCGGTCTCAGAGAGAATGGTTTCTATGTGGCTTGTCCCAATTGCCTGTGGATGCAAGAGGTTTTCATCATGTAAACTCCTTTGTGTATTTGCTCAATAATGAGTCCCATTGGGTCCCCCACGGTTTATTCCCAGGTGAGTCCCCAAGTCTTGCGGTTTTGTAGTCATGCAGTGCTGTCAAATATGTGTTCAAAATACCTCGTGTATATTATCCTTGCAATGACCCTGAAAGACAGGTGAATGTTATTCCCCGTGCTTCAGAGGAGAACTGAAGTGTGAGATTGTGACATGCTGAAGCAAGTGACATCCTGTGCCTTCCTGATTCAGACTGAAAAAGTCTTCTAGAGACCTTTCCAACTCACAATGGTATTACAAGGCCTATGTTTTTGGAGCTGCAACGCATGTATCAGATGCAGGGAGTAGCTGAACTGATGTAGGATTTATAGTATAAGAGTCACCTAATCAGTGAGTGGGGTGCACTGATACACCCAAAATGTAATATACATTTTAATGTATATTATACATTAATGTATAATATACATGTAATATACATTTTAAAAAATGTATTTTTATATGTAAAATGTAATATACATTTTATATATATAGACACACACACATACATTTTATACACACACACACATATAAAGGTTTTTAAAGGGTTAAATTGTTTTTATTGTTTTATTTTAAACCACCGAGAGTCACTTGAGTTCAGTGACATATAAATTTAACAAATAAATAAAATATATGGGGTGCACTGATACACATATATACATTTAATCAATCAATTGGGGTGCAGGAGGAGAAAGACAGGATGTTTATGCAGGTTGCGGATGAGACAACCTGCAAGTACTTTACGAATTGACAATTGCAATGTGTTAACAAATATTGTGCTAAGCACATGGTTTAGCATTCAACAAACTCCGGATTCATTCCACGGTACGTAGTCGGTCGTCTTCCACTTTTCCAAAAATGTTCTTCCTAGACAAAAAAAGTCTTCTCTTTCCCCCCCTCATTTCAGATAGTTTTAAGTTTTTGTTTGCTTTAGTATTTCTTTTGGCGGAGACTGTGAGTTTGAGTTCGGCGTGCTAACAGAAAGCTCTGCTTTTGTTGTTACTTCTGTTCTGTGTCTCTGTTTCATACAGTGGAAAAGGCACCAGACTAGAAAGCGGGAGACTATTAGTTCTAGTCCTGCCTGAGACCCAAAGCCGACTAAGCCAGTCACTCTCTCTCAGCCCCAAGAGGGAGACAATGGCAAACCACTTCCGAAATCTTGCCAAGAAAATTGCAGGGACTTGTCCAGGCAGTCCCCAGGAGTCAAAAACTGGCACAGGCACATACCCACACATGTCTCCATGGCCTGCCTGGCACTTCCTCAGAAGGAAAGAGCCCCATCAGAACATTCCCTTAGGATAAGCTAAGAAGCCACAGAGGCTGTTGATGACTAAGGGATGACTGTAAAATGAAGACAGGTCACTTATATCCACAGCCCTTTTAGTAGGTAAGTTTAGTTCAAGGACATTTGCTAAGAGCTGACACAGAGTTGGTGGCATATAATAATAATAAAATAAATCCATCCGCTCATGAGAATATCATCGATTTTTCTCCTCCTATGAGAAATGGGAAATTGATTAGCATTTTTTCCCCACCAAACTAAATGAAAAGGGCAGGATGAAACACAGAAAAAATATTCAGCACAACTCTAGTAGCAAACCTTATAAAGCTATATAAATCAGGTAAACCTTAAATTTTTCGAATTGTTTTCCAGTGACCTCCAGATGTATTGGACTAACACTCCCATAGTTCTCCATCATACTTTCCGATGAAGGGAAAAATTATAGATACAAATTGCTATTAAGCAACTGCTAGTAACTTTAGGAGAACCAGTTTGGTGCAGCAATTAGGGCGTTGTGATAGAATCCTAGTAATCGTGAGTTCCAGTGCTTCCTTCGACCCAAAGCCAGTTGGGTGACCTTGGACCAGTCACTTTCTCTCTTCCCTAGGCAGCTGCAGGGACTTGTTCTTGCAGTCTCCAAGAACTGGGCGTGATTGAATAGAAGGAAAAAAGAAGTAATAAACCTTAGCCATAGAAGGAATCATAGGAACTGGTCTAAATTTAAGAGGCATCAAGTTGGAGAAGGATGGCTGACACCACTAAGCTAAATGAATAAATAGTTCAGTTTGTGTAATGTAGTTGATCACATGCTGAATAGGCAGCAACTGGGAAGAGGTAGGCAATGCATATGCTTTGCAACAAAATGGTATCTACCTTTATTATTTTTATAAATAACTTACAATAGTGAACATACCTTACACTCTTCCCTCCTCCTATTTTCCCCACAACACCAGCCTTGTAAGGTGGTTTGGGCTGAGAGAGAGCGACTGGTCTCAAGTCACCCGGCCAGTTTTTAATGCCAAAACCAGGACTACAACTCAGTCTTCTGGTTTCTAGCCTGGTGCCTTCCCCACTAGATCCAATTGACCTCTGAAATAAAACTCTGAATAAATTCCCAACATCTCTAAGCTAGGCTTAAAAACACCTCTTCTTGAAATTCAAGAGATCCACTTTCTATCAGTGCGTATGAGTAAGCTCCAAGTAAAGAAACCAAACTTTGCTTCCATGATACTAAAAGGCCAAATGTCCTCAGGGCACCTGAGGATAATTTAGGAGATTAGAAGCCAGCCCTACAGTTCACACAGCTCTGTTCCCCAACTAATAGAAGAGAATGACCAAGCCAATGGAGCAGAACTTCCTAAAGAGCCATCTCTACCTTTTCCCCAACGTCTCTCACCAGAAGCAATTCACCCAGAATCACTTGGTGAATTATTCAATAAATAAATGAATGATTTCCTCGCTCTGCTTCACTGTAGGGCTGCTCCTGATCTGACTTAGACTAAGGCAGCCCCCAGTGTTTCTGTGGGTTAACATCCGCACTTGCCAGGCAGAAAGAAAGTGGTTCAGACATGGACAGATTTAAATCTCTAACATGCTTACAAGGAAGTTAACAACAGGCTTGGAGAAATGCCAGAGATCAAGGATTTGGGGGGGGGGAATGTAGGAAAGCAATAGATCTGCGCCTCCGTATTAAACTTTCAGGAAATAAATCTGAATGGCAGTATTTCACATTGCCACCTTTTGTGGGACTTCCCAGATGCATGATTTGCTAGCTTCTGCAAACAAATTTGAAAAGCTCTGGAGTGACTCTGCCCTTCTTCCAGATTTTCCCACCAATCACCCACCCCCAAATGGATTCCAGGACTCTAGTTCTGCCACCTGCTTGCAAGCAAGTGTAAACAGGGTGCCTGACTGAGATGGGATGTCCATTGGGTTGACTGGCTGTCTATGTATATTTATGTGGAATACCCCTGGGGCTCTCCAAGGTGCTGTTTCTTGTTATTTTGACTGATTATGGGAGAGTGACTTCGCCAGGCAGCAAGCAACTACTCATTAACTCCAGCAGAGTGAGGGGAAGGCTCATCAGCTTATTCTGGCTACATCCACCCCTGGAGGTGAATATTCAACAGGAATTGATTCTGAGTAATGAGAACACAGGCCTTGCTGCCACTACGATTAGCACAGCTAGAATTTTAAATAGTTAATTATTAGAAAAAGAGCCGAGAAGCCGTGTGCTTGCCCTGACGGGTGAGAATGCCCATCAGATAGGCTTTATTGTTCATTGTATTTTTATTCCTCTTTGAAAAGTAAAAAAGGGTGAACGATATTTCAAACTTGGAGTCTCAGAAAATATTATCTAGCCTTCCCCAGCCTGGATACTTCAAGAAGAGTTGTTTCAGCACACAAGTATTGCAGCAAACTCTGGGAATTCTAGAAGTCCGTCCACATTTCTGGAGGGTGAGCACCTCAGAGAAAGTTGGAATATTTTTTTTTAAAAATGATATGGTTAGAGGACCTCTACCCAAGTCGCTTCCTTTCTTTCCTGAACAAGGTGATAAGACTAAGCATGTGTCTTTGTCTTCCTGGCAGCACAGAC
>JANHZU010154043.1:0-19837 GCA_032468055.1 Acrochordus granulatus
CCCCCAGGACCATCAGCCTGGGGAAGTCCACCGCCAGCCCTGAGATAGCCTCAGTCAGCTCAGGCAAGGAAGATGCTCCGCAGCAGGGAGGCTGGTACAGTTGCAACAATCCCAACTGGTCCCAAGAGCCCAATCTCAAGAACAGGGTCTCACAACTGGAAACTTGTGGAGCAAGACACCTGGAGGCAAACATCGATTCTCAGATGACCACTGCCACCCCACCCTCCCTGCCCTGGGGTGGATTAACTTGAAGGATGGGAAGAGGCTACATGTTGGTGGAAAGGTGGGCTTTTAGGGCCGTCACTTATGCACAGGACATTAGACTAGCAAATAGGAGGCACTACTGAGATGCCCCCAGATGACCACTGAACAGCACATCACAGGCAGTTGGGGCTCTTTAAGGCACCACCGCCTGGTTGGGGAGTATGTATTCCCTGTATTCAAGGTTTGCCAGCCCTGTGGCAGAGACCGATGGCTAGAGGGGCCGGGGAATGGCAGTGGGACTTGGGCTGAGCACTGCAGCTGCCTATCCTATGCTGGCTTGTCCAGCCCTTCCAGAGGACTTTGTGGCATCTGCTGGCACCTGGGGACCTACTTCCCTGGGATGAGTTTTTGGGGGCCATCTAGCTTGGCATCCAGGATGCTGAGCATCTGAGATCAGGGGCAGCAGTAGTGCGGATGCCTGTGAGGAGGCCCCCCCACAGTAGGAGAGGGAGCAGGGCAGGCAATAATGTTAAGGTGTGTTACAAATACCCAGGTTCATCACTCACTCCACTCCATGGCTGAGGCCCACGGATTCTTCTGCCCCCATTTTCTGCCCTGGTGGGGTGCAGTTTGGTGTGGTTGAATCGATATCACTTGTGGCATGGCTCACAATGGGAAAGATGTGGAAACACTCACAGTTATTTTCAACTGAGCTGATGGAGGACCTGAGATGCACAGAGAACTACCACATTTCAGTCTGCAATAAGATTTTATTGACATAATTTTTGCCATAATCCCCCTCATGGGTCCCTTGTGCTCAGGCCCCCACTTACTAAACCCTGCCCAAAAGACCCCAGGTGCCTTTTCATCCACACTACTCTGATTTGCAAATCAAAGTGGTGTCTCAGATGGAAGCTGCTTCTCCTTGCCTCCTCGCGGTCTTTCGGCTCTTAAAGGCTCACTTCCCTCTGATCTCCCTCCAAAGGTGTCCTCTGACTAGACTGCAAGCTCTGTCCACTCTGCATATGGGCTGGGTTCACTTTCAAGTGATGGCCACCATGGTCCCTTTCAGCCTTGTCTCACATTGGCAAAGGGCTGAGTCTGAGGAGGGCTGCTCCTGGGGAAGATGGCATGGAGGGTCATCCTGCCTTCTGGCCCTCAGGGAGCCAGTGTTTTTATTTTACAAAGTTATAAACCATCTAAAGGTCCAGATAAAATAAAACTGGAATCTTGAAACTTTTCCTATAAGATTTTAGAATTAATTATAGAAAACAGCTTCTTGTGGGAAATAATCTCTTTCGGTCTTTACAAGACATAACAAATATAAACAAACATACTATTATGAAAATTGCACACTACAGGGGACTAAAGATTTTAGGTAGAGGAAAGACATATAAGTGTATAAAAAGATACAAAACATTAGAACAATAAAAATACTGAAGGAGAAAAGCCAAAGCCACGTGTCTTGCCAGAGTAGAGTTGAAATCTGCTGTTCCCCATCCAGATCCCCACAGTTTCCAGGCACTAAGACAGGATGACATCAGCATCACTTATGCAACCAGGGATGGAGATACAACACTGGGTGTCACCAGTATACTGATTATATCTTACCTCATTGGGACTCACAAATAAAATAATCAAAGGAATCCCGAATGTATAACCAAGAAGCACTTATAGCAATCCAGCCTCTCTTACTTTGTGGGACATTTTATCACCTTCTCCAAAAGCAGTTGCAAATAGTCCAAGAGGACCCCAAATTGGACACCAACTCACTCCAGCTGCGACCCCATTCAGAGTTCACATGGAAGCTCACTGGAATTGGCCTTTGAACCCACAGCTGCCCCTCTTTAAAAACAGATCTGGGATGGTAGGAGGCCCTGCAAATATTTAGTGGAAGAAGGGAAGACAGGATCACCCTCAGGACAGAGACCATGTGCCAGCCCTGCAAGGTAGACCAGGCAAGCGAACAAAGTCATGCAGGCTAATCCTGCTTTTACTATAAGGTTACAGGAGGAGAATCCTGCATGTCTGAATGTGCTCCTCCCTTCTCTGACCCTTGCCTGGGGTTAGATGTTCCTCGAGGCTGTTCCTTCTGCCTATCACTTTGCAGGGTGGCACTTGGACCACCCCAGGCAGACCCTTTCTGAAGGGCCAGAATATTCTGGCAGAAGCACCAAGACTTTGATTTTGGCGGGAGACCAAAGACTCTCCACAGTTGGGGGTCCCTTGAGCGGGGCTGGATAGCTATTGGTGGGTTGTTGTGGGGGATTTTTATTTCTTTGTTCAGTAATGTATATGAGCTGCCCCAGTCAGGAACAGCCTGCGTGGCTTATGACAAACATACCGGGAAAACACACATAAAATAACAAAAACTCAGAAAAGGCCAAGAACGATTTAGGAGGGAGAACCCCCAACCCCTCTAACTCTGGACCTGGGGACAGAGTTGGGTGTGAAGGGCTCTGAGTCCTGGGGCAGGGGTTACAGAGAGCAGGGACCGGGATGCTGGGCAGGGGTGGCTAGATGGCCTCCACAGCCCCCTCCCACTGTTCTGTTCCAAAGGTCTGTGCATCCCCTGACCCACTCAAGCAGGGGGGGATCATCCTGGACCACAGCAGGACCAGGGCAATGAATGGTTTGTGTAAGTGAGCCCAACCACATGAAAAAGATGTGAAAATTCTCCCAGATAAGAAGACAAATGTTTCCCTGCATTTGGATAAAAAGGGACATCCATGAAAGGGACTCCCTTGCACAATTGGGATACGGACCATATTCCTCTTGGAAGCTCTAGTGCACGTCTCCTTAGGAAGGAACAGCATCTCGGATTGCAGAGGCTTCTCTGTCTCCTTCAGCTTCCTCCCCTTCCCTTGATACAGCCACCTTTAGATTTGTAAGTGTTGTTTTCATCAGAGAGGGATGGGAGGGCTCAGTTGATCCAGGGCATCTCAGTGTGAAATTCGAGCCTCCTGCTGCATCCCATTACCTGCCAAGGCTTCGAGGGGGTGGATGTCCAGGGAAGGAAAAGGTTGTGGGGGAGGAAGGAAGCTCTCAGAAATGATTTAGTTCATCGTTTGTATGTCTGGGTATTGCGTGGCTGACTGAGATGCACAGGCAGGCACAAGGTGGAATCCTGCTGGTTCTGCCTCTCACTTCCCTTGGCTGCACAGTGGGGGGCCCAGTTTCCATGAGGGTCCCATGAGGGGCCCTGCTTGGACCCTGCAGGCCAAGATTTTCACCTGGGACTCATCCAGAAGTCTCATATTGGCTCTCCGGGACTCAGAATTGTTAACTTTGGGAAGGGATCTTGGAGAGCGTCCAGTCCAGCCCCTGCCCAGGGCAGGAACCCTCAAGCCATTCCAGACAAATGGCTGCCAGCCATCTATCAAGACCTTCCAGTGAGGGACCCCTGTGGCTTCAGGTAGCAGGCAGCTTCTCTGCCGCCTCCTTCGGTTGGGGGGACCAAACCGGGCATCTCGTTGCAGACGCACTCTGACCTGTGCAGCCCTTCCTGGGGTGCAATTGTGCCTTTGCAGATTGGCTCTTTTGGCCTCTGCAGCAGACAGCTGGCCTAGGCATCATCCATGATCTTCCAGGATCCCCTGGATCCTCCTCCTGAGGAGGACCCCTGAGCCAGGCCCCACCTATAGAAAAATGTGAAGCTGCAAACTCTGTCCCCTGCTGTTCTCACTCCAAACTCCAAAAAAAAAAAACCTGTCAAAAAAGCCCTTTAAATCTGAATGTTTTTTTCTGGAAGGGGACAGTTGCTCCTTAATCCCCTGTGAGAACTGCAGGAGCACCCCCCCCCAAACCAAGCTGCAACCCAGCTGGGCTCGGTCTGTTCATGGAGTGACCAGGCACTCCTTGGAGAACTTCAAAACTCAATGAGTTTTGGAAGCTCCAGCCTGAACTCATTAGGCTGCTACCTGCCCCCTCATCGTCCGTCTTTTTCTTCCTTCTCAGAAGCTACCTTGGCCACAGCCCAAGCAGTTCAGGCAGGTGATCGTGTGGCCAAGGGGCCCTCTGCTGACAGGGTCCAGATTAGGAGAAACAGGTCCAGACTCAACCCTAGCAGGATGAAGTGGCCCTTAAGAGAGATGTTTTATCCCAGGATTGTGTAATTTCTGACATTTGACAGGGTTGCTCTCACCCAGAAAGAAGAGAAACGTGACCTGGAGGTCTTCTTGGACTTGTGGGCTCTGCTTACGTCATACCACTTGTCACCTTACTTGGAACAGGGTGCTCTGAGCAGTCATTCATGTCATCTCCTGATCACCGCTGTAATTTGCTTTATAGGGGCTGCCTTGAAAACCACCCCAAAATTTCAGCTAGTCCAGGATGCAGCACCCAGCCTGCTGGTGCTCACTGGCTGATCTTGCTGCTGTGACATCACACCACTGACGCAGTGGCAGCCAGTGTGCAGCTGGCAGGTCTGGTTACTACCTTGAGAGCTCTGCACGGATAACTAAAATATCTCCTTTCCCAAACAGTCTTGGCTCTCCGCCCCAGACGACCAGAAGGCACCAACCCCTATCTCCCCTTAGGAAGCATGGAAGTTGGGAGTTCTCTGCGAGGCTCCCCTCATCTCTGGGACAACCTCCCTGAGGAAAGAATGGCCCCACTTTAAAATCTCCCAGGGCTGCCAAAAATGCACCTTTTCCAGAGGGCCTTTAGGGGTTGTGTCTCCATTTTAAAATGATTTGATGTTAACTTATAATTTTGTTACAGAAATTTTAAAATGCAACCTTAAAAACCTAGTATCTCTAAATAGCCTAGAGTCTGTCAGGATTGAGGCAGTAATAAATGGCACAAATAAAACACAAAAATGCTGTTTTTAAGAGGAAACTCAGAATACGTAGACTAACAGAACATGTAACACAGTACAGTATATACTTAGAATAACTTGCAGATATTCAGAATTTTTATAAATGAAAACACCTGTCTCTCACCTAAGCTGAAAACCACTGACTGACTAATGCAGTGTTTCTCAACCTTGGCAACCTGAAGATGTGTGGACATCTGGCTGTGGAATTCTGGGAATTGAAGTCCACCTATCTTCGAGTTACTGTACCCAGGTTGAAAAACCCCACCATGTTAATGCATAGCACAGTTTCCATGTCTAGCGTGAGGAAGCACCAAGGGATCTGCCCAGGCCGGAGAGGGCCAAGCAAGTGAAGGGTGCTCAGAAGGGCCAAGAGGCACTGCTGCATCTCATCCCACCCAACCTCCCTGCGTGGTGGGACGGGGGGCTTCCTCTTCCACACTCATTTCCACCTGGCTGACTGCAACCATCCCACCACCAATGGGTCTTTTCCTGCCCAGCAACGCTGCCAATCAAAGTCATTTGTAGCCAAGAAGTTCTAGGCAGCCACAAACTATCTTTGAAGAAACTACACAGAGTTGGACTTGGTTAGCATGTGGAAGGAAGACTAGAGGGAGGGCAGAAAAACATGCAAGAGGGCAATGGGAAAGCACCGTGTCAGGTGCAGCCTTAAATGCACCAGGATGTGGGCCTGAACCAAAGAGCCTTCTATCACAACTGGACTACAGTTGTGCTTGCCTTTTAATTAGAGCTTCCCCCCTGGAAAAGGACCGATGAGCAGGAATTAGGGAAATGCCTTCATCTGGACCCCTGCAGCGGAGGGGCTGCTCTCCTCTCCTCCCTACCTGTAATACGGACACACCTCCTCACATTGAAGGATGGTGCTCTCCTGCCCCACATAGAAAAAGGGCAGAACCCTCTCCCCAAGAAAGGCCCCACTACGGAAGATGTAGATGGAATCCTCAATATCCGCATCCAGGAATTCCACCTCTTCTGCCTCATAATCTAGTTTTACCCGCATCCTTGTCAGCTCCCTTCTCCAGTGAATCTTCTGCCAAAATGGGACTGAGAAAGCAACGATTGCCGCCTCCTTATTCTGCCCCACAGCCCAGATTCCCCCCAGGGGGTTCAGCTGGAGGCGCCCCTTCCTGCAGACAGACTCCTTGGCCACCCCGATGGCCCAGGATGCTTTGCCCCCCACCTGGACATCCTGTTGGACTTTCATGGACACTTCCCACTTGTGCTGCCCTGTGGTGAACCCTTGGCAACACAGAACGCAGAGTTCCTGGTCAAACCTCTCTGGCCCATCTGGGAGATTCTGGTAGATCTCAGCCCAAGACACCTGCAAATTCTGACACTGGAGGCGGGGGTGGGTTGTCTGGCCATTCAGCTGGACATAGACTGCAGGACAGGGAAGGAGAACAGAAACCCTTAGACAGGTGGGAACAGGAGAGGCCGGGTGACAAAGGAGGACATGTGTGGGTTCCCCGAGGATGTGTAACTAGCTCACGTAAGGGCTGAGTGGCTGTTGCACCTGCTCAATAGGTGGGTGGCAGCCTCCTGGACTCGAGTCCCCCAGTGGCAGCAGGACTCTAAAGGGAGGAAACTCAGCTGTTCATTCATCTTTGGAATTTGCTACCATGAGATGCAGTGCCAGGCTGGCTTCAAAAAAAGGGCTGACCAAATCTAAAACATGTTGGGCTACCATAGCTCTTAGCCTGAGGGCAGTGGGGCTGCTTCTGAAGGCATTGTCTGGGGCCCCCTGATGGGTTACTGGGACAAAATGGTCCAGGGGTGTGACCTAGTAAGGCACTGCTTATATTTTCATTGCCCAGGGCATCGGGAGGTAGCATTTCTGCTTCTCCCAGGTTCCCTCTATTTTTGATCATGGCTTTCGCACTCTTTCAGAAGAGCACGAAACCCATCTTTGGAAATAAACCAAGTGATTAGCCAGGTCTGCATCAGGGACCTTCGCTTGGGCAACTTGTAAGCTGGCCATAAACTCCCCCTAGAGACCTGCCCAAGCCCGACCCACCATGTTAATCACACAGGTGGTGGTTTTTGCTGTCTATAGACCTCACATTCACAGGCAATACAAGGCACAGCCGCCTACTGCTGAGGGCTGAGCATGTGCACTGCCTCAGGCATGGTATTTGCCAGGCAAGGGATGCTGAACAGCTGCCTCAAAGTGCTGCTGCTAGACCCCACACTTATGAAAAGGCCCCACCTGCCACCCAGAGCTTTTCCAGTGTTTTACCTTTTGTCGACTGTGAAGCAGGTACTGGGAAGGAAAGGGAGACAAGTTTAAAATTGTGCTGACATTTTTGAAGAAGCCCCCCCTGCTCTTCCCACAACTCAAAACCGAGCCTGCCCAGCTACCACACCCAGCACCCTCAACCGTGGCTTTCTGGAATGGAGAAGGTGTGACAGGGAAGGGACAGCTCCGTGTGGGTGCTGAGGGACTTCTGCCCCCCGGCACCAGCTGCTGCCTTTGGAGTCTTCCAGACTCTTGACATCCCTGAGACTTTCAAGCCCTAGAAAAGCCAATCCTGGGAGGCGTCACCTGCCGATTTTGTCTCTGGAGGCTCAGCGCCCCCAGGAGACACCTTGTGCCTCCTCCTGTTTGTTCAAGGATCCTGAAGACCCTTTGGGGGAAAATGAGAGCAGGCCTGGTCCTGGAGAGACCCCCTGGAGCCACGAGGGAAGAAGTGCATTCTGATACTGAGCTGGGCAGAAATGGGGCAGTCTTCTTGCTCTGGCAGATGCACCAATGTGGCACCCACCAGGAAGGAGTAACTGACCACTGCTATGGCTTGGCCATTGCAAAGCGCTGCTGAAATATTCTGGAGGGTAAATGGGGTAGGATTGTATTTATCTTAAGTATCAAGGAAATAAGGTTTCTGGTTAAAATTAGGAGAAATCTAATATTTTCATTACGAGAGATCTAGGTCCTCAGGTCAGTTCTACCAAAGAATCTGGGCCTCAAATCTGGTAGGGGCACCCCTAGCAACAGTAAGGGTACTGCTTTGATCAAGCCCAAACTGTCACTACTGCAGAAATGTTGGTTGCTCTCTAGAGCCCAAGTAGCTATGCCCCAACATGACCCCTGGCCTCTGTGCTGGCAGGTGCAACCCTTCACCCCCCCAGCAGCTCTTTTCCTGCAATGCCTCCCACCATGCTGAAGCAGCTGTCAAGCTGAATGTTGTACACAGGAGACCTAAGAGAATGGAGAGGAGAAGAGGGGAACCCGTATCTGTCCCACATGCAACTTCAAGCCTGCGGTGGACTCTCATATTGCAGCCTCCTTCAGGGGGATCCCTGCAATTACCCAGCTTCAAAGCTCTTTGGGGAGGCGCTTCTGGCCAAGAAGACCCCAGGAGCACAGATGGCAGGCAGCTTGTCTTTGGCTTGAGGAGGGAGCCAAGCAGAGAAGGACCTTGCCCCACTTGAAACCTTCATCTGTTGCAGTTTTTAGTATTTCCTCCAGATTTCCTCCATGTGAAATAACATCTGGAGTCAATGGAAGTCAGCCCTGCCAGGGAACTGTAAGCAAGATACAATCTGGTCCCGGAGAAGCCCCCATCAGGTCCTTTTCTAGGTTGGGATAATCTTCTAAAGTCTTCCATTTTTTACGTTTTTACCCCCATAGACATTGTGATGATATGGACAGAGATGGGGAGAAGAGGACCCACAATCTCTGTTATGGCACCAACTCCATTTGGACTTTCCAAATGTTTCTCTGTGATCTTTGTAGAAAATGCCATCTAGTAGGGAGTGACCACCTTTCATGGCATCTTCCAAGGTGGGGACAGTTTATGAGGATCGGATGCATTGTGTGAAGGTGGGCAACCAATGTAGCTGGTGGAGGTGGCTGGTTGTTGGCATCATCTCATTGACCCAGGCAGCTCACCAAGTATAGACTTTTGATGCAAACCCAAGTGGAAGACTACAGCTCCCAACATTCCCAGCTGGCCCCCATCCACTGAACTAGGTGAGCATGAGAGATTCTCCCCTTGGCTCCTGGAAAACTCTGCTAAGGGGCTTTGCAAGAGCAGGCAGTTTGCAATCCCCCACTAGCCCCTTTCCTCCCGGCACCAGAAGGCTACCTGCGCTCAGAAGTTGCTCCAAGTGTTCCATGGTCAGAATTGTCTGCAGAGATGCTGAGATTGGGAGAAGAAATGTGACCAAGACGAGAAATGGGCACCCATCAGCAACATCTCTGTGCTCATGCAGAAGGGACCATCTCAGTCCCTCTTGGACAAATAGTGACCCCAAGTTTCAGGGTCCAGGGTAAAAGATGGGATGCAGCCCCCCATTGGCCTGAACAGGATGGGGCTGGCTCCTTCCAGATTCTTCAGCAGAAAGGGGAGCAGAAGAGGGGCCCAGACCCCCTCCCAGGACTCCTGAGACTCCTCCTGAAATGGCTCTGGACCCCCTACCCAAAGGCCTCGCACCTTTGTAATTTTCCAATTTCTGCCTTATGGAAGTGTTTCTCTCCAAGATGGTCCTGAGTCTGCCTTGCAGCTCTGGAGAGATGTTCTCTATGTGCCCTACAGCATAGCTCTCACACCTATAACAAGGGAGTCAGGCTCACACAGTTACCCGGCTGGGTCCCCACAACAGGCAGTTGGGCAAGAGTTGGGTTGGGCAGCTCAGTAGGGTATGTGAAACTAGCCTTTTCAGGATCTTGCCATGTGAATACAGCCCTTAGGTTTGCAAACCTGGGTTTAGCACGTGATATGAATCCTGCTTTGTTTGATATGCAGACAAGTACGTTGCTTGGATTGCAACTGAAATCAGTATAGAGTGCAATAAAATGGGGAGAAAATACACAAACGAAACACAAACATAACATGACTCTGATCCTACTACATCAGGTGCCCCAAGCAAAGAAACCAGGTTTCCTGGAACAGTTGGGTTTCCGCAGCTTCCCTCAGCCCCACTGGTCTAACTCTGCCCAGGGCCTGGGTCCAAAAGGTGAGGGCCATGGAGAGGTTAGCATCCTCCCACAGTGGAATTCTGAACAATCTGGCCACACAAGAATTCTTGAGGACCAAAGTAAATGATCCAGGAAGATGGAAGGGAAGGTCCCTGTGCCGCCTACCTGCCAATGGTGTCCTGGATGTCCTGAAAGAGAGCACAGAAATGGGTCCCAGCCTTGCCATGGTGGGGAGTGTCCCTGGGGGAACCTCTGCTGTCCCCCCTGAAGCCAGCTCACCCACCTGCAAGAATTCCCAGTCTGGCTGGCGGCATTTTCTTTCCATCTGGGCAATCAGCTGCTGTAGGTGGGAGACCTCCTCGGAGAGTTTGGCCAGGGGACCCTCCCGTTCGGCCTCCATCTTCTCCTCCTGGTCTTCCAGCCAGCCCACCCAGACCGGCTGTGTCCTCTGGAGAAGCTCCCGGAGGGACTCCAGGACCAAGCCGACCTTCTGCTTCTCTGTGGCAAATTGTTCCTGGGGGGAAAAGCAGAAGAGGGGGGACTCAGAGGGGGGGAGTCCCTAGAGCTGCCTCCTGTCCACCCCCCGAGACCCACCTGGCATTCTTGCCTGCTCTGCTCTTCTGCCTGTCTCTGCTGCAGCAGCTGTTCCTCCTCCTCCTTCAGGGGCTCCAGGAGGGCATCCAGCAAGCCCTGTGCAGGGGGAATTGCTGCTGTTCCTGAGACCATGATGACCTCCCAAACTGGCCACGCTCCCATATAGGATGGCTGGCAAGGGGCCACAGGGGACCCCCGTGCCACACTCAAAGAGAGGCCCTGCTGGCACTGGGACTTTGCATGGGAGAGTCCAGCCAGGGAGATGCTCATGAGCAGGCAGACCTCCTGTCTCCTCTCCTGCTGTCTGCCAAAAAAGACTGGGGCTCTCCTCTACCGTTCCTGTAGAAAGTTCCTCCCAGTTGCTACTAGAATCTATCTTTCCAGAAAGTGATTTCTGGGTGCCCCTCTGCCAGTCCCCCAAGAGCTGGAGTGCCCTGTGCAGGCTGGGGTGTGGCTGTTTAGCTCCCCACTTTTGGAAGGTCTCTCCCAAGGTGCCTGATCCCTACCTTGTACTCTTGGGCAGCCTGGGGCAGAGAGAGGAGGGTGTGGCCCTGGTGTCCCCCCAAACAGGCAGGGCAGAGGAGGCATTTCTCACTGGAACAGAAGGATTGCAGTGGCTGCTGATGTTCCTGGCATAGCTGGAGGCTACTATCCTCCTTGGCTTCCTCTGACAAATGAATCCTTGTCACCAGGCAGACAATGTTGGCCAAGATGTGGTTTGGCGGGCACTGCCAGGCTCCACCTTTGCCCTGCACTGGGGGCAGGAACCTTCACCACCCAGTCTGGCCAGGCAGTCATGGCAGAAGTTGTGCCCGCAGGCCAGGATCATTGGCTGCTCCAAGTAGTCAAAGCACAGAGGTCAGATGACCTCATATCTTACTGCCTGCAAGGCCATCAACTCCCTGGGGGCCGCCATGGACTGCTTCTGTTCAGTTTCCTCTCCTCACAGGGCCTGGAAAGAAAAGCTGTTCTTGGGTCCCCTGACTCCTCTCCAAGGGTAACTGAGGGGTTTTGGGGGCAGCATCCCCTGTTTTTCTCAACTCCTCCCCTCTTGCAGCCAAATGGAATATGCTCTGGATTCTCCCCAATTAAAACCCAGAGGCATTCACCCTCCACAAACATCTTCTGGGGGAGATGGGGCAGGAACACAGAGCAGCCGGAACTGGCCAAAGCAAGGGGGCTTCTTGCTAATAGGAGGGAGGGGTGTTGACCTGTGGCCAGAGAGGAGAAAAAGTAAAGTCTCCTTGGAGCCTGGCACCACTTCTGGGCTTGGTGCCTTAGGGGACCCATCAGCCTTTGCTTGGAACCAGTGCAGAAGTGCTTCTCTTTTCTCAATACCAACCTGGCCAGCCCAGGGGTCTCCTAAACAGGCCGGGCCCTACTTAGTTTGAAGAATCAGCAAAACTAACAACGGACACCCCCCCCAACTTGTCTTCCTGAGTCCTTCCCTTCCCTGTCAATCCTCCAGAACTTCCTCATGCCCCTCCCGGAAACATACTGGGGAATCTGCCCACTTTGAGGGTGACCTCTTTATCACCTGGGGTGCCATTCAATGGAGAATTTCACAGCCTCTAGCCTAAGCAGGGGGAATTTCTTGGGAGAGGAAGGATGTGCCTCACCTTCGCCTGCAAAGTTTCTTCCACTTCAGCCCTTGAAGAGGCAGGACTGCATTCGCACCCAGGACAGACTTCCGTAGGGCCTCAATCTACCGGGCAAAGGGGCGGGGAGGAGCAGCCCCCCCAGACCCCGGACCGACGGCGAAGGCAGGGACCCAACTGGCTCGCGCAACTTTGCAAGGAGCCTCCCAGCCCCTCCCGCATCAGGAAAGGGGCGCTTCTTTTGGGTGGGGGGCCGCGATGGGGAGCTGGGAGAAGCACCCACCTGGCACTCGCGAGGCCCAGGGAGGAAGAGCCCTCCTCCCGCAGCACTTGCGCCCTCTCCTCCGCAGCGGCCCGCAAACCAGCAGCCCTCCCGGGATGCAAAGCGCCTACTCAACGGCGGCGCAGAAAAGGAGCGGTAGCGCCGGAGCTTTCGGTTTCGTTTCCCGGCTCCGAAGCGAGGAGGGAGGCCTGACCCGCCCCGTGATGGGAAGCCCCGCGGGAAGGCTCCCCAGGTGAAGCTCTGGTGGGCAAATAGACGTAATCAAACGGAGGAGGCTGCTCTCCTCTTCCTGGGTCGAACCCAGCTCCTGGGTTGCCTAATCCTGGAAAGCCCATCCCCGCAACCAGAGGAGAGCCCCCCCCGAGCCCCGCCTGAGGGGCACCACAGTAACCAGACCGGAAGCCCCGACATTGCCCTGGGGCCAACCCCACTTGTACCTCCTTAAGGAGGGGCCACCCGCTCGGCTGCCCCGCTGAAAAAAGGGACAAGAACCCGCCCGGCTTCCCCAAACTGGCCAGCCAATCCAGTGCCCGGGACCTCTGCGCCCGCGGTTTCAGCACTGGACAGCCACTCCTGCCCGTCCTCGCCGCGGCTCCCCTTGGACGCGCAGAGAGGATCGGAGAAGTCCTAGAAGGGCCGCCTCGGGAAGCACTTCCTGCTCGCCCCTTTGCGAAGGCGGCTCCCGCCGCGGGCCCTGTAGAGCGTCAGGGGGGGCTGCCAGCGGGGGAGGGATGGTACCCTCGAGCCTGGCCGGGGGCAGGGAAGAGGGGGGCGGGGGAAGCTCACGTTTCGTCTCGTTTGCCTATGCTTGGGGACCACGTGCCGCCATTTGAAGAATGAGGGTCCCCGTTGAGTGATGCTCAGGAGCAAGGGCCCCTTCTGGGTAGACTGCTTCTGCGAGTGAGGCGGGCTAAGAGGCCTGAGGTAGCTGTGGCTGCTTGGAGATGTTGGGATGGGACCAAAGCCCAAGAGGGTAATTTTCACCAACCTCCCTATGAGCTGTGGGTTAGGATTACCACCCCTATGGTCCCCTGCCAGTATGCTGTTATGGCCTGATGTGCAAACTATTAGAAGGCATTAAAGGCTGTTACGCTTCAAGTGGCCGTCTGCTGCTCTGGCTGTGTTTTGTCTCTGTCAAAGTGGTTTTGCCTTCAGATGAATTGCTTGGGGGCAGGTCAGAAGGATGGCCAAGCCAGCATGGCAGGGGAAGCGCCTCCCTCCCACCCCCTAGATAACAGAAGACACTTCCACAGGCAGCAGAGACATGAAGGCCACATCTACCCCCCTCCATCACATGATGGAGCCAGATGTGAAGGGCCCCCCTTGGCAGATGCATCCCAAGATGGCTCAGCACCCCACCCTCTCCTCTGCAAAGAATTTCTTCCATCTTGCTGTGGAAGCCAACACCTGCTAACAAGGCAGCTGCTGGGCAGGCAGAGGGGAGGGGGGCTTGCCTCACCCTCACTGGGGAGGTGAGGAGGTGCACAGATGGAACCCCTGCATTTAGTTCCAGTGGCAGGGCAGAACAGAGCCAAGCCAGCAGGAGAGGTGGCATCCAGGCTCCCATTTGCTTTGAACAAGAATGGCCACTCCTTGCAGAGCTGTTGGGTGGGTTTGTGAAGAGGCTACTGGGCCTTGCTGTTATGGGAGGCACCTTTCCTGCCACAACAAGATAGTTTAGTACCATCATCAATGACTCAGCTGGTCCTCCTAATCTCCTTCATCTTTCCTGGCCTGCTGAATCCACTCAGGACCAGAGAAGGGCCAACCAATGCTGAACTGAGATTGGATCCCATGTCTGGGGAGATGGAGGGGTGTGTGAGTGTGTTGTGTTTTTCTCTTCTGCCATTTAGATCATCTTCCTAGCAGGAATATCACAACTCTACCAGCCTTCTAGAATCACAGGGGCTTCATCCTGGAGATTCTCAAGTCCGTTCTCAAGTTGGACACCCCTTTATCTGGGAGTATCTGAGGCTTCCTGCTCTGCACAGGGGACTGGACTAGAAGTCCTTCAAGATTCCTAGAAGTCTTTATGACTCTGTGGAATAATGTTGGGGAGTCCCATCAGATGAAGGTCCAGCCAGTCCATCACTGATACCAAAAGCAGCTGTGGGGTGGGGACCTCCAACAAACCAGACCTCTTTGTGGAGCTGTTGCAGGGACAGTCCCAGTGCTTCTACACAGAAAGCCCACTGCGTGGGCACTTTTGCCCCAGAGGAACAGCCTCTGCAGCCTCCAAGGCCTGAGCCCTTCCGGCAGGCAAACGTCCTCAGCCCACCTTGCGAGCCGTTCAGTTGGAGCAGCTTCATCTGGCTCAGGATGATGGGACGCGAGACCGTCACGCCGGCTGGGGTGTGGTTTCGCTCAGGGCCAGCAGGTGGCGACCTCCGGCGCGGCCGGGGTTGCTGCGCACCTGCGGCGGCGGGTCTCCTCGACCGCAGCCCCAGCAGAGCGACCGACCGACCTCCGGTGGGGCTCCCGCTTCGGGCCGTCGGAAGGAGGAGGCCCGACCCTTCGCACCAGCAGCCTGGAGGGGCGCCGAGTTTGCGGCAGCTCAGATGGCGACGCGCTTCGGCTGCAGGGAGGGGCCGCGGCTCGCGCCTTTGCGGGGACGGAAGCCGCCGCGCCGGGAGCCCCTCCGCGCCAGGTCCCGCTGGCAACCGAGCCCGCCGCCGCCCCGCGCTGGATCGGATCGCCGCGGGCTGGCCGAGTCCTGCCCGCCCGTCCCCGACGGGGCTCGGCCGCGATATGAGGCATGAGGCAGCCCCGCCGCGCTCCAGCGCGCCGGTCGGTCAGCCGCCTTCAGGCTTTTCTTGCCAGAGCCGGCGGCACCTCGCGGGTGCGACTATCTGGGGGCCTCTGACGGCACCGCGCCTGGGCGCCGCAGAGGAGGGCCGGTCCGCAGCTCCCCGCCGGAGGGCGAGGGTGCCTGGTCCCTAGTGGCGGCTCAGCCGGCTCGCCCTTCAGCCTCTCGCGGCCGGCCGGAGCCCTCGCCGGTCCACGGCGCTCTCCGCGGGGCGGCCGCGCAGATCGCCGGAAGCCACAGCGCCGCCCGCGGGCCCTGCAAGGGCCGGGGGATTCCGCGCAAAGGCTGTAGCTCTGACGCTGTAGGAGGAGCCAAAAATCCGGGGAAACCTCACGTCGTGGCGACCGAGATCTCCTTGTGCCTTTCGGTAACAGCCGTCAGAAGGAAAATGCTAACGCCCCGGAGCTTTTCGCCACATACGTTACATTTGGTATGTAATCACCCTCTTGGTGAGTGGGTGGCATATAAATGGAATAAACAAACAATTATTAAGGAGAACTGAGCGAAACAGGAACACCAATGGTGAAAAAGATAAAAGATCCGTTTATTGGTATAAGATGTATTGCATTCTTACATTCATTAAACTATGTAGAAATACTTTTTTTTTCATTTTAGACTAGAAAGAATTTTTAAAAGGGCACAAATCTTTAATCTATTCCTTACAATCAGGAATTATGTAATAATTATATTTGCCAAGTTCCAGGCAATTTGATAAAGTCAAAGTTCTTTAGAAAATATCAAATTGTGTATTTTAGGAATATAATTAAACATCACATTTATGTTGTGAACTGGTGCATTTTTTCCCCAGAGCTGATATTAAACTACTAGTTTGGTCGAATCCTGGAGGCTCTGAGTTCAAGTCCTGCCTTAGCCATGAAAGCCAACTGGGTGACTTTGGGTCAGTTCCTCTCTCTCAGTCCAACCATTCTTGCAGGATGGTTGTGCAGAAAAGAGGTGGAGGAAGGACTATTAGGTATTATGATTTATTAAACTTATGTGCTGGTGACTGGGTGGTTTACAAACAGTAAACAATATAGAAGCAATTAAAATTACTATTACAGTGATGATTCTGTATCAAGTGTATAATGATCTTGCTGTGGTTGCCATATACAAAATCACCTGATGTACTAATGGCACTGCTTGTGGCACTGATGGAAGGCTGATGCCTTCTCTCTCTAACAAAATGTTCTTTGAAACACCAAGCCATGAAGGATGGTGATGCCCAAAGAGGGATGACCAAGGCATAGGCAAGGTTGCCATCTGGAGCGTGAAGTGAGCAGACCTCACTTCAGAGAAGTGAGAAGTGAAGTGAGCAGACCTACAATTAGCAAATGCAATGAGAGAAAAATAGGTATCTTTGTATATAAAACTAAGAAAAAGGGGAAGGGCATGTGAACAAAACTGCCCTGAAGTGGACAAATACATGTGAGAACAAAAAGTGTTAAGTTTCATTATGGGATGAAAGATACGACATTCACCACCTTGAGTTATTTATAAAAATAAAGCCAGGATAAAAATAAAACATGTAAATAAATAAAATGTGGGTTGTAATTTGAACTCAAAGAGGACAAGCCCCAACTGTGCCAACAGCTTTCTAGGTGCCAGGCAAGTGTTGGTTTTAACTGGTGAACCCTTCACGGCTGGGCACCTTCTGCGCCACCTTCCCACCTCTTCCAAGGAATTTCTCACCAGCTACTTGAAATGAGAAAGCTTATTGGAAGGGCAGTGAAATGTCTTCAGAAACAAAAATAAAACTCAGGTTGCCTTTTTGATAATTTTTTTTTGCAATTCTTTTGTGATAATCATGATCTGGATGAATGAGAATCCACATAGACACTCTCCCAGGGCGCTGTGGGGAGCTCCCATTTCCAGGGGAGGGGGCTGTTTCCCCAAGGGGCTTCCCCCTACTTGCTCTATCTGTTCTGGCCTTCAGCCTTTGTGGTCATTGACCACACAATATTACTGCAATAAACTGCCAACAGTCACGAGATGTGGTGAGTGTGCCATGGAAACTGGTAACTACAACCTCCCGCAGCAGGCTGGCTGGAAACAAACTTGGGATCGCCCAGGGCTGTTTGTGGGGAGGGAAGGGGAGGGGCCTCCCTCTGGCCAGTTCTGGATCCTGAGGCCTCTCTCCTCATCAGGGTCCTGGGAGGTGGCTGCAAAGGCCTCCTCCAGGCAGGATCTACCCTGAGCTGGCAGCTGGAAGGGCCCCATTGCCTGGCCAAAGGTGATTCCCACCCCCCCGCATCAGCAGAGTGTCACTTGCAGGATGGGGCTGGCTGAAAAACCAGAATTCCAGTAGCAAAAATTGCAAACAATGCAACATTCTTAAAAAGGCAACTGTATTTTTATAGTTAGATGCCCTTTTAACAAAGTTTTCCTTTTTTCAAATGCTGCTACAAATTATGACCTGGATTAAGGAGACTATACATAGACACTTCAGGGGAAGGTATTCAAGGGAGAATATATTCCTCCTCTGATCAAAAACCAGTTTGTTAACTTGACTCCACTGAGAGCAAAGCAAACCTCAGCTGACCTTTGCAAACTGAACAACAAGTGCCACTTCTCTTCTCTAAAGGCTGCCCCCACCATAAAGCCAGTCTCTGCCCTCCCACGTCAGTGGAAGAAAGAGTTCGGGGGTGGAGGGAGACTTGGAGTGGCGGCCATGCAAGGAGGGACCTGGCCAAGGAACAGAGAACCCTAACCCCTTGCTCCTTGGAAGCCCCAGAGGTATTCCCATACCCTAAGCCCCTTCCCAAAACTCTAAATGAAAAGTGGGCACATTTTGGGCACCTGATGGCCCACGGTGCCCCAAGGGCACTGCCAAGGAGAAACGTGGCCAGGCTCCACTTCCTGCAGTGAAGCAACATCTTAGCAGCCCATGTCATCTCAAAAGGGCTTCCCTGTTCATCCAGATGGACAACTGACAAGGGAGTTTCCTCATCTAGCATATTTTAACCTGTGGGACTTGTTTCTCCAAGAAGCAATGATGGGCACCAACTTAGGCAGGTTCAAAGGGGCTTGGGCATACCCAGGAGCAGAAGACTTCTTGGCCTGAAAGCAAGGACCACAGAAAGGAGGCAACCACTCTTTTTTGGTGGGGAACTCCAGGATGCAGAATTGCAAAACCCACCTGGGGTCTCATCCAGTGATGTTTTTTGTAGTT
Organism: Acrochordus granulatus; assembly: GCA_032468055.1. Classification (NCBI taxonomy): domain Eukaryota; kingdom Metazoa; phylum Chordata; class Lepidosauria; order Squamata; family Acrochordidae; genus Acrochordus; species Acrochordus granulatus. Next base: position 18,410 of record JANHZU010154043.1, read on the forward strand.
TCTGCAAATGGATTGATGGGGGCACTGGAAAGGCAGACAAAGCCCAGTCAGCCCATTAACCCCCCTTACAGAGTTGGCCTGAGGGCCCAGCCTCTCAAAGAGTCCTGGAAAAGATTCAGTATTACAGAAGTGCCCAGCTCATTTTACAAAAACAGCCTGTGAAAAGCCAAGTCTCCTTGAAGTGGCATGGGTAGGACTCTCCTGGGGTAACCAAGCTAAACACAGTCCTTCATTTTGGGGAAGGGCCTTTTCCACTCCAGGCCAAGCCAGGCATACCTAAGTGCCCCACCCCAAGGGAGGGAGCAGCTGGCCTCTCCTGCAGGCAACAAGGAGAGCTCAGCTGGCACAAGAGAGGCAAAGAGGCAGCCATCAGAGGCAGCATTTGGAGGCTTCTCTTGTTGTTCAGTTGCTCTGTCATGTCTGACTCTTCATGACCCCATGGACTGCATTACGCCAGGTCTCCCTGTCCTGCACTGTCTCCCGGAGTCTTCCCAAGCCCATGTCCATCACGCTGACGATGCTATCCATCCATCTCATCCTCTGCTGTCCCCTCCTCCTTTTCCCTTCAGTCTTTCCCAGCATCACAGTCTTTTCTAATGAGTCCTCCCTGCACATTAGGTGGCCAAAGTACTTGAGCTTCAGCTTCAATATGTGTCCCTCCAAAGAGCAATCAGGGTTGATTTCCTGGAGGACTGACTGGTTTGATCTCCTTGCAATCCAAGGGACCCTCAGTAGTCTTCTCCAGCACCACAATTTGAAGGCATAAATTCTTTGATGCTCAGCCTTCCTTATGGTCCAGCTCTCACATATACATCACTATAGGAAAACCATAGCCTTGACTATGCGTACCTTTGTCGGCAAGGGGATGTCTCTGCTTCTTAATACGCTCTCTAGGTTTGCCACAGCTTTCCTCCTAAGGAGCAAACGTCTTTTGATTTCAAGGCTGCAGTCACTGTCTGCAGTGATCTTGGAGCCCAAGAAGGTGAAATCTGCCACCGCCTCCATTTTGTCCCCTTCTATTTGCCAGGAAGTGGTGGGACCAGTTGTCATGATCTCAGTTTCTTTAATGTTAGGTTAAACATTAATCAGTTCTTTAATGTTAGCCAGCTTTTACATTTTTACATTTCTTTAATGTTAGCCAGCTTTTACACACTCCTCTTTCACCTTCTGCGGTTTTGTCCGCATCAGGGTGGGCCACTCATGATCCCCCAGCAGGCGAGAGTAAGGAGACCGACAGGATTTCCTCGTGGTGAGTGAGCTCAGAAAGGTGTCTGTGCTCCTCTTTTATTGAAAGCTGACAGTCAGGAATCAGCATATAATAGCTTTTTATGGTCATACAGTAGCTTTAAGAAACATTATTGGTTAACATGCTTCTATATGATTCTATAGCTTTATTTGGTCTTGCTTCCCCCTACTTGCTTGTTCCTA
>JANHZU010160310.1:0-19732 GCA_032468055.1 Acrochordus granulatus
TGATTTAGAGAGCAGCGCGACCAGCAGGTCAATTTGGAGGCGGAGGGTGGATTTTAGATTTAGAAGCCAGGGGTGCCTGTGGAATGGCACACCGCGCATTTCTCCCTTGTTCTGGGCTGAAGAGGGTCCAGCGCCAGCGCTGAATGGCCTCGATTCTTTTCCCCACCAGAAGCGTGCCCGCATCACGCTCGGATTTTCACTGCCTCTGGCGACGCTTCCTATTTTAGGTACCAGCAGAGATTTTCATCCAATTCCTCGCGCCCGCTCACAAGATAATCCCCCCGTCTGTGCACGCGCACACATGTGCATAGGGGAAATCTCAGGGAGGAGAAAAATAAACGGTAAACTAACACGGCAGCTCCTAAAAGGCAAGATACAGTCCTCGCAGTTGGCATCACAAATTGCAGAAGAGGAACAAGCATAAGCCGAAGACGCTGCAGGCTGTCCTTGTTCAGCAACTGTCTCGCTCAGCAACCGTTCCCACTTATGACGGAGGGCAAAAAACTACTTCCTCCCAATGGCCACTCGCCATGGCGTTCCGTCCATCCTCATCCACCTCGTCGTGGTTCTTAAATTCCCCCTTTCTATCCTGTTCCATTCCTTTTACGTATCTATGAGTCCCTACCTGTGTCAAGACAGATAGTCCTCAACTTATGACCTCGATTGGGACCAGAAGCGCTAAGCGAGACGGTTGTTAAATGAGTTGCACCCCCAGTAGCGGCCCTACCTTGCAGGAGGCCCCCTCCGAGGTCCAGGCAGCCCCCGAAGACCCCCGTGGCCTGGCCGGAAGCCTTCAGCAGTGGGCTTCTCCGGCCACTGTAGGGAACATCCGAGGCTGGAGGGCAGATACCTCGATGTGGATCCGTGCGGGAATGCTGGTTCAGGACGCCCAGAGCTGCTTCGTATTCTTTGTGGCACTTTTCTCAAACTGAAAGATGCATTTAATTTAAATGCAAGAGGGTGGCCGTCGAGGTTTCTTCGGCGAGTGACCGACGCAATCCACCTCGCCACTGGCACACCGCCTTCTTCTCCTTCCTTCCGTCTTTCCCAGGACCAGAGCCTTTGCCAGAGAACTCTGTCTTCGTTGACTCTTTGCTCGATGATGTGCCATCAGGTTGGTGTCGACACTTAGTGACCATGTGGATGGACCTCCTGTGGGTCACCCTCTTCCCACACAGACCTTCAGGTCTTCCACGGGTGTCCCCATTGCCGCTGGAGCCGAATTCATCCGCTGGCTGGTGGTTGTCCTTTTTGTCTCTTCCCTTCCACCTTTCCCAGCATTATGGTCTTCTCCAGAGAGCTGGGTCTTCACATGATGCGCCAAAGTAGGGGAGTGGGATCTCTGGGTTGATTTGTTCGATGATCCATCGGTTCGCTTTCTTGGCCGTCTGTTGGTCTTCTCCAACACGGAAGTTCAAAGGCAGCAACACTCTTCCTCTGCTCTTCTTCAAAATCCAACTTTTGCTTCCAAAAACGGTCACCAGAAAAACCATGGCTTGTGCAGCTCTGACACATCCTGGCCTCAGAATCCCTTTCAAAAAAAAGGTCTTAATTTCTAAATTTCATCCAACTCGCGCATGCAGGTTTTGCAGCCGTTTATGTGGCGTCCTTGAGATATTGTCGTAACTTTAAACTTGCTCCCCCAGCCCCCCCAAAAGTGTGGACATCCTGTTTGAAGCCATAATAAAGTTAGTGTGCTGCTTTAGTGTGTTGGGCGACCACAGTCATTATGGCTAGTGAATAAATAGAATAGAATAAAGGGAGGGGAGGAGAAAATGAGGGAGGGAGGGAAGGAAGGAGAGAGAGAGGGAGGAAAGAGGGAGGGAGGAAGAAGAAAGGGAGGGAGAAAGGTAAAAGGAAAGAAGGGGAGGGGAGGGGAGGGAGGGAGAGGAGACAAAAGAATTGGAGAAAATCACAAAATATAAAGACCTGCAAACAGAAATAAAGCAACTGTGGCAAAAGAAAGCAAAGGTGGTGCCAATAATAATGGGGGCCTTGGGGGCAATCCCAGAACATCTGCAGCACCCCTTGAACACCCCCCGGCATTGACAAAATCCCCAGCGGTCAGTCGCAAAGGGCAGCGCGACTCAGAGCAGCTTCCATCCTGCAACGGGACCTTCACACCATCGCAGCACGTGTGCCTCTCCCCGGTCCTTGGGACAGACTCGACAGGTGCTTCGAAACGCCAAATCCAGCCTGCACATCTGGCTGACGGTGCGACCGACCACAATGATAATGTGTTCAGCCGCCCCCCCGCCCCCGGTTCCTAAAAGACACGAACCAGAACCCGGCTGGCCCTTCCCGTGTTCGCTTTCCCAGCGAGCCAGGCCTGGCCGGAACAGGGGTGCCCGGGAGGGCTGGGCGCGTGGCCCAGCTCGGCTCCGAGAGGTGCAAGCAGAGGGCCGGCTGTGTGCGTACCAGGGGCGGGCCAGATTTGGGAGAGGCTCTACGGGCAGCTCAAATTCGGAAGACCCGAGGAATGACCGAGAGGGGACGCGTGTTGGTGCTTTTATTTCGCAAGGGTGCAAGACCCGACCCGACCCGACGCGAACACTGAGCTCCGTCGGCCTGGCAGCAGCGTCTCAGTTCCCGGAATGCCTCAAAAGCGCAACGAGAAGTGGCATCGAGTGCCCTGCCAGACCTGGGGCTCCCCAGCAGGCTTTGTCTCAGCCCCTGGAAGAGGTGGGGACTCCAACTCCAAGAATTCAGCATGCTGGCCCGGGGAATTCTGGGAGCGGGAGTCCACACCTCTTCAAGGTGCTGAGCCTGAGAAACGCTGATCTAAGTTCCCGTCATGGAAACCCCGTTGGAGCAACATTCGGCGTCATGGGTGCACCTCTCTCTCGCCCCATTCTTCTCCCACCCACAATCCTGGAGAGATCCCAGCTTGACCCTCCGCGCCCACTTTTAGCGACATCCGAGAGTTTTTCAACCTGGCCAACCTCACAAGGTCGTGAGGAGGGAAAAGAGCCTTGCATGCCCGTTTCTGAAGGGAGAACGAAATCTCCTGGACTGAGTTTTCAAGGCACACCTTGGTGGGTGTAAAGTCAGAACCGCAGTCCTCTGGGAAGGCGCAGAGTGCTTTTTTTCGGCCAGCTAAGACCCTCCTGGCTCCAGCACCTCCCCAACAGTCAAACAGACCAACTTTCCCCTTGTAGGGCTGAACCTTGGAAGGCTGCCCAAAAACACCCGCAGAGACATTGGCGGCCCTCCAGATCCGCAAGGCAATTTGCATATTAACTACACACCAATCTGCATATTAAGGACCCATTTGCATCGAGGAAGTCGTTTTCCACCGGCACCAAAAATAAAACACTGAAAGGACAGTTTTAGAATGCAGAAACTTGTCACCGATAAATATGAGGCGCCTCGCAGGAGACAGTCTGGGGCATGCCGGAGGGAGTTTTGCGGCATGCGCTTGGCACGGCCCAGCCACAGGGGTGGCAGAGTACTTTCCAGGGAAGCCAGCTCTGCACTCCCGCTCAGGTCCGATGCAGCTAGGAGATCCGCCAGCCTGCGATCTAGAAGCTCCCCAAACTGGGTCAAGAAACTGCTGCCCAAGTTGGGCTGGCTTGCTGGCCTGCTGCCAGGCTGGAACCCGGTTCCTCTGCCCTTTGTTTTCATCGAAGGCAATTTGACACAGAGCGAAGGTGAGCGCTGGGAGGTGGGGGCTTGGCAAACTGGAGGCCGGCTCCCCTGGAAGCTTGTCTGGCAAAAGCGGGTCTGCTTTCGGATCCTGGGCGCGCCTTGCCTCTTTGCCCCGTTCCCCGGAGAAGCAAGAGGGCGTGCCGAGCAAACGCGAGCAGGCTGACGCTAGACCAGGGTTCCTCGACCGTGGCAACTTGGAGACGGGCGGGCGCCAACTCCCCGAGTTCCCCAGCCAGTTCCGAAACCTGGGAGTCGAAGCGCACCCCGCTTTGAGCCTGCTGGCTGGGGCATTCGGGGCGTTCACCCCTCACGAACTCCGGGAGTGGCCTCGAACTGCCGAGGTCGAGAAACTTGGCACAGGGCACCGTCCAGCCCCACAGTTCCAGGGTAAGTCCTAGCCCCCTCTCAACCCTCACACACGCCCGGGTGACGCAGCCGCCACCACGCGCAAACTCCGGCTGCGGCGCTCGGCTGCGTACCAACCTCAAAGCTTTGCTCCACCCTGGGGGACTTGCAGCAGCAGCTCTCGGCCCCCTCTTGACCCCCAACCCAACTCTTGGGAAGCTCGGGGTTGACGCCTTGGATCCCCAACCATCAGTGCCGGGGGGAGCTGTCCACGGTGCTGCCGGGCCGGCCGCGGCTCCCGCAACGAGGCTGAGCTGCGTCCTTCGCCCGCATCTGAAGCCTCCCCTCTTCCTTGGGCCACAGCCGGCTCCAACTTAAGCCGCCGTTTCCGCACTGGCCCCTCTTGATCGCACGACCTGTCCGTTCATCCGCCCGCCGCGGCAGGATAGACGGCGCGACAAAATAAATCGAAAGTGGGCTCCGCCTGGCGGACTTCACCCACCGCAGCCGAAGACTGGCCGGCCGTGTGATGAGCCGCCACCCCCCCCCAGGTGCGATTCGAATTCAGGGTGCTGGATCCGAGCCCAGCCGCTTGAGGAAATCCTGGGCAGATGCTGCCAGGGTGCGAGCCGGGCTCTGTCCACCCTTCCGAGAGACCCGACCTGACGAGTTCGCGCAGCCTCTGCCTTTCTCAGAGGCTCCAGATGCAGCCGCAGAAACTAATCGCAAAACTACTCTGACTGCGGAAAGGCGCGGGCCGTGGTCCGTGGCCAGGGAAGCTGCGCGTTCAAGGGAGGGTCAGTGTTTTGCCTTCTTTCCTTTTCAGCTCAACGATGTAAAGGTGACAGAACTGAAAGGAACTCGACCTAAGCGGCTCTCTCCTCGACTTACGACCGCCACAGGACCGGAATTTCCGTTGCTAAGTTCAGTGAGTCGCGCCCGAGTTTATGCCACCGTTGTTAAGAGTTTATGCCACTCTTTTTGCCACCGTTGTTAAGCAAATGGCTGCAGCTGCTAAGCGGATCATTGCAGTGTTGAAGCGAATCCAGCCTCCCCTTCGCCCAGAAGCCAGACGGGGAGGCCAGCAGTGGCGATCGTCCGATCACGTTGTAACTCTGAATGGTTGCTCAACAAATGGTTGTAAGTCAAGGACTACCTGTGCATCTCTCCATTTGGGGCCTCTCTGGAACAGCGGTGTGGGCCTCATAGGGGTGTGAGTTTCCCTTTGACCCCCAAAAAGGGGAAGAAAAGGCATTTTGGACGTCAAAATGTTGTACAGGAACTTTGGAGAGGAATATTCAGATGCTTGTGTAATTTTGGGGTCCTTTGATCTGAAGCATTTCTCTTTATCGTAAAGTAGAAATCCACTGTATTGGATTATTATGGGAATTAAAATTAAAAATTGAAACTGAAATACAGCTAAAATTTAAGAGAGGTGCTTATGAAAAAATTTGCACGCGATGTCAAAACAAAACCAAACCCCAAATAATGGGATAACTGGAAGAACCAAGCGAGGTGGCACGACGTGGAGGGAGTCTGTGCGAAGCTTCAGAGTTCTTCATTTGGGTTGGGAAAGAACCGCCGCTCCTTGGCACACCACGAGAGCGTCTGCAAAACGAAGCTAGACCTGTGGAAAGCTCGGGACGGAATGGCTTTCTCTCACGGGCATCGTATTAGAAGCCGAGCCACGTGCAATTAGGCCCTTTCAGGTTCCCTCCCCGTCTGGGGAACTCCTTGCCACCAGAAATGGAGACCAGCGCGTCTGGAAATTCACAGAACAGAACTGATCAACCGACAGCTATGGAAGTGACGGGTGGACGGAACCTCCAGTTTCAGCTGCAGTCTATCCCGTGCCGATGGCAAACCACATTCCTGGGAGATGGTGGCCCTCAAGGCTCGACCTGGGGTCTTTCCATCCCGGGCCACGGCGGTGCCAGATTAGGGAGACGTTTGGGCCGATCGAGGAGGCTACCCCTTCTGATCTTCTCGCGGGGGGACCCTCGGTGACGTTCAGCCTCCAAAGCAGCCCTTGGCATTTTGAGAGCAAATGCTGGGTTTTTAGTTAAAATTGCGGCACCGGTACACACGAGCGCATGATTTCCTCCGACCTCCCGAGCCATCCTGTCATCTCGGTTTGTCCCTGCCGCTTTTCTGTCTGGGGGGACGCGCTTCCAGACAGGACGAAAACCCTCAACTGCATTTATGAGCGTCTTGAAGCGAGGCAGCCTCTCCACCCACACACCAAATTATGCTTCGAGCCGGCGCTGCTTTCAAGGCAAAGCCGGTTATTATTTAAGGAGGAGAGAAAAGGTTGATCGTGCCAGAAGGCCCGAGAGCGCGCCGGGGGGCACATGGGCGCCCATGAGCATCGCTCTGCAGACCCAATAAGTCCTGCACAGATATATCTGCATATGTAATATCTGTGCTATTATGGAATGTATAAGAGGTCTAAAACGATGGTTCTTAAACTGGGGTTAATGAGCCCCAAGAGGGTCATCTGAGCATATCAAGAGAGCAGAGGAGCCCTGGGGTTTGGCTTGTTTACGGGTCGAAGACTGCAGGGGGAGGGCAGGGCGGAGCCTGCTTCTTTTCAGGGGGTCAGGATGTTATTCAAGGGGTAAACAGGGTTCAATTAATTATAAATTAAATTGATATTAAATGGGTGAAATAAATAAGTAGGAAGCTCTGATCTGGGAGGGAGGGAGGGAGGGAGAGAGAGACAGAGAACAGGAAGTCCTCGAGTTACAAGCCCGTCACGGTTGTAAAACAGGCCAGTCACATGACCAGCCCAATTTTCCAACCTTTTAATGGTGGTTGTTACATGAACGCCACAGTCATTAAGCAAACCAATGGTTCGCTATGGCCATGGTGTTGCCAGAAACTGGAAATAAATGCCGAAACAGCCACAAATGGTGATCACGGAGGAGGGTGACTGTCGGAACTTCAAATTGGGATCCGAAGTACCCCCCAGGGGAGGTCCGTCGGAACTTCAAACAGTTGCTAAGCAATCAGTCATAAGTTGAGCACCTGCACTGGAGACTGCGCTCTCTTTTCCATTCTGGTTATTCGCGCGGATGGAAATCCCGCACCTCCACCCTGGATTTTTTCTCCCAAATTCATTTCCTTCGAAAGGGGGCGGCTGCAGGGGCTCCACCTCAGGTTGCTGCCAGTGGCTTTGAAGCTGCTCAGACGTGCCGGGTGGCAACGGATAAGAAACGGAACGAAGCCATGCGCTTTTTCGACCCTTCGCCTTCCCCTCAATCCAGGCAGAAATAAAAGGCTCCACCAGTGAGACCCCAGTGGGAGGGACCGGCCCACCACCCTGGTTCTTTGAAAGGTAGGCCCCCAAAGCAGGGGGAGAGAGAGAGAGAGGGAGGGAGGAGAAGAGAAAGAAAGAGAGAGAGAGAGAGGGAGGAAGGAGAACAGAAAGAAAGAAAGAAAGAAAGAAAGGGGGAAGGCAGAAGAGGGAGGGAGGGCAGAAGAGGAAGGAAGGAAATGGGAGGAAAGAAGGAAGAAAGGAGGGAGGGAAGGAAGGAAGGAAATGGGAGGGAATGAGGGAGGGTAGAAGAGAAAGAAAGAGAGAGGGAGGGAGGAAACGCAGAAGAGAAAGGAAGGAAGGAAGAAAGGAAAGAAAGAAAGAAAGAAAGAAAGAAAGAGGGAGGGAGGGCAGGAGAAAGAAAGAAAGAAAGAAGGAGGGAGGGCAGAAGATAAAGAAAGAAAGAAAGAAAGAAAGAAAGGAAGGAAGAAAGGAGGGAGGGAGGGAGGCACTGATCGCGGCGCAGCCGTTCGAGGCTCCGCAGGGAGGACAAGCCGCAACGCGGGGCTAACGCTCGCCTCTCCCCCAGGCCCCCCCGGGAGCTGAACCAGGCCCTGCTGCCAAGCGAGCCAGGGAGATTCTTGGCGGCCGCCTCCGCTCGCGCGTCCCGGCGCCGCAGGTGAGCAACGCCGAGCTTCCTCCGCGGGCCTCCCTGCAGCGGCCTCGGCGCCCGGCGCCCGCTGAGCAGCGTCCTCGCTTTCCGGCTCGGCAGCCTCGCTCGGGCGGGAAGCCCGGCTTGCCTGCGGCCAGGACCGGGCCGGCCCAGGCTCCTCGACCTGCGCCCTTCCCGAGGCTGGCTTCTCCCTGGGAGCCGAAGCCAAGCCACCTCCGGCACGCTGGTTCAGGAGCGCCGAAGCTGCGCGCGCCCGTCGCGAAGCAAGCTGGCTGGGGCGTCGCGGGAGTTGGCCTTCACACGCCCGAATGCCGCCGGGTTCGAGACCCGCGATCCGATCCTATGAATGGTTTCTCGCAGACGTTCTCCACGTGTGAAGGGGCCTCAGAGAGCCGGGAAGGGGCTGCTGGCCGGGCTTCAAAGCCGGGTCGGGAGGCCCTCCAGCTGCTCTCTCCTCCGCCCCTCCCCAAGGCCTTCGGGGCCCTCCGCCCAAACGCCGTTGTCCTCTTTTGCTCGGCACCCAGAGCACCCCTCAGCCCGGTGGCCCCCAAACCAGCCAGATGCGTCTCCCTCACCCATCACGTTCGGCAATGCAGATGTGAGGAAGGCTGCTCACTGCTGGACCGGTGTTTCCTTCTGCACGCTGGACAGGAGCAAGGAAATAAAATCCCGCTACTTTCTGGCGGCCTCCCCGAGGAAGGCCAAAACTCACCCGCCGGCTTCGAGATTTCCCCCCCAGATTTTTCCCCCCAGCCACAGAAATGCGCATCGCGCCTGCTCACTTTGCCCGGCCTTGCAGGGAAGCTTCTCGGCAGAGGCGCCGGCACGCTGGGGGTTTGCTTACTGCTTTGTCTCTTTCGCAAGCTGGATTTCAAAAGCGGTGCCAGATCTTCCAGGGCGCGCCTGTGAGTGCCCGCACATGGATTTCTCTTACAAAACCGACCATGTGGGAGGACAGATGCTCAAGGCTCAACTCATCCCCGTTGGCCGACTACTGGTCCGAGCACACAAACCTCGACTGCAAACTTCTACGCAGGGACCGCCTTCGAGGAGGCTCTCGCACGCTTCGCACCTGCCGTCCGTGCAACTTTGGCACCGGCCAGTCCTCCGGGCACCTTGCTGGAAATCTCCCACTTATGTGCCGCAGCCGCGAATCTGTTCCCGGAGGCCAAAGATTTTGACCGCCTTCCTGAAGTCAACCCGAGGCTCTCAGCCTCTCACTCCTGACAAGGCACCTTCGTTGCAGACTGCCACGTCTACTTCTTCCTCAACAAAGCCAGCTTGGGGGCCCCACCAGTTGCAAAAGCGGGGTGCAGTGGGGAGAGGTGGGGCTCAGAGGAAGGTTTTGCTTGCTTGAAAGTGCCAAGAGGAAACTAGAGACCGTCCAGCTCTTGCTGGACTCCAGGTTCCATCATGCCCACCTGGAGGGGGGTCAGCGGTCTTGATGCACCCCCAGGGTTGCCCTCCCTGCTCATCTTTTGAATGCACATCTTTTTTTTGTTCCTTGGTCTCTCTTTCCCTAGACTGGAATTTATGTACTTTAAATAATCTGCTGTGTACTCAAAGACGCCCCCACGGAAAGAGCGGGCCAAGCCTTCCAACTTCCACTCCCAGAATTCCTCAGCCGGGGTGGCCTTGGCAGGGAATCCTGGGAGTGGACGTTCATCATCTGGAAGTGGCCAGGTCAGGAAACATCCTAAACATTCTTGACCATCACCAATGACTTCTGCATTCCTGCTCAGAGCACAGCTGGTCCTCGCCTCACAAACATTCATGTGGGGACCGTTCAAAGTTTCGACGGCACTGAAAACAAGGATTTGCAACTGGTCCTCGCGCTTATGAACATCGCACGGTCCTCCTGGTCACATGATCGGAATTCCGGTGCTCGACCACCAGCACGAACTGATGGCGGGTGCGATGTCCTGGGGTCGTGTGATGGCTATTGGCAACCTTCCCACCAGATTGACAAGGAGAGTCAAGGGGGGCGGGGAGAAGCTGGATTCACTTAAGGACCACACGATTCCCTTAACAGTTGCAGCGATTTGTTGAACGACTATGGCAAAAAAGGTCCTGAAATTGAGCCTGACTCATGTAGCAACTGCCGCGCTGAGCAATGGACATTTTGGTCCCAATGGTCATTAGCTGAGGACCACCTGTACATCCATTGAACTCCATGGGGTTTACTCTCATATCTGGAGGCGCAGGACTGCAGCCCTCAAATGGTTTGAGGATTTCCAATTGGATGAAGGCCAGCCATCTCCTAGCAGAAAATCTAAAATTTTAATTTTGGGTAACAGTTGGGCACTGACTTCCTCACATCGGTATTAACTTCTTCGGATTTCGGCGGCATAGAAATTTAATAATAAATAAATAAAATTAATTAATTAACTTTCCAGGGCTAGAGGGTCAGAGTCTGACAAAGAACAGCTTCTTGCCTTCTTCTTTGAAGCATCCCTTTATTCATGAGGTCTGGCATCTTGCGTTGTTTTTAAGGGGGAAAAAGGTAGAATAGTTGCCTTTCAGGCTCAGCAGTTTATACGTTCAGCCCTCCCTGAAAACTTGGGTCAGGAACATTTCTGAAATCCTCACCTCGCTAAACGTTGCTATTGATCCACATATTTATGTACAGTATCTGCTTGTTTGTTTATTACATTTATATGCCGCCCATCTCGCCGATAAAGCGGCCCTGGGCAGCTTACAAAATGCAAAAAAATAAGAATAAAAAGAGTTAAAATGGATTAATAAGACTCACATAAGAGCTGAAACCATTGGGATGGACCGGCATTGAGAAGCGACTTCCTAAAGCTGCCCCGTTTCGTAAGATCTGTCTTCTCACTGACCTGAAGCCGCCTTTCGAAAGCCGGGAAAGATTCTAGTCCTCATGATTTCAAAGGGAACGATACTTTAAATATCCCGGTTCGTCTCGCAAAGTTGCGCTCCGCTCTTCCCAAGAGGGATATCTGGTCAGTCGCCGAACGTTGCGACCCCATAGTCCACCACCTTTGCTGCTGGGGACGCTGGGAAGCCGCAGTCCCTTCCATCTGCAGAGAATTAGGGTCTACGGACTCTGACGTTCGGCTCCCAGCCGGGCTCTTCTTCCCAGCGAATCCTTCCCCCTTGGATGGGGGCATCCACGTCGCCTCTTCCCGCAAGCGGAGCCAGAGGCTCATCTCAGAGCTGCACTCCGAGGTTTCCCGGAAGGCTTCGCCCCGCGGTTGCCAAAACGCGCATTTGCGGAGGCCCCAAAAGGCAGTTTGGCAACCCTCTGAGACCCTTCCCAGCATCAAACCGGGCCGGCCTCTCTCTGACAGGGAAGCCTCCCCGAAAGATTTTGGGGAGTGCTGGGAAGGCGGCGGAGGGGCTTGCAGGGGCCGTGGGAGGAAGGGCCAGCCCAAGGGGAGGCCCCCAGGGGCAGCTGCGTGGTCCAGCCACACACTCGCAGGCCCCCCGAGGAAGGGTGGAGGGAGGAACCTCGGCCCCGCGGGAAGAGCCGTCCCCTCCGCCCGCGAAACGGGCTGGCGGGCAGCCGTGGGAAATTTATTCCAGGCCCCGCGGGAACCACCTCACTGGGGCTGGGGACGGGCCCGTTCTGGGGTGGCCGAGCACGTCCCGCCCCCCGGCTCTTCTTCGGATTCTTCCAAAGGGGGCAAAGAGAAGGGCTCCGTCGGGGACGCGTGGTTGTCCCACCAGAGGGCAAAACCTCTGAGGGTTTCGGCAGTCCTGGCGGCGTTTCTTGACTTTCAGGTATGGGGACTTCGACTGCCCGAATTCTCCAGCCAGCGTGACCGGACTTCAGCTCCCAGAATTCCTCGGCCGGCATCGATGGACTTGGACTCCCAGAATTCCCAGCCAGCGTGACTGGACTTCAACCCCCAGAATTCCCAGCCAGCATGATTGGACTTCCCAGAATTCTGGGAGTTGAAGTTCACACATCTGCAAGGGCCCAAGAAACGCTGAAGTAGAGGTAAAGAAAAAACGGATTCCCAGAAGCCAAAGTGAGCCGCTCGTGATCTTGTTTCGTTCTTACCTTCTTCCTGTTATTTTCCTGGGAATAGAATGGAAGTGGCTCCTTCCAACGGTCCGTTGACCCTGCAGCCCGGGGTTTCTTAGTGGCCTCCCATCCGGACAGGGAGCAGATGTTTTCTGGTGCGAAGCGTGAAGCTGAACATGAACAGAGCCATGGAGCGCGGCCTCACAACACGCCGCGTCAGCCCGACTGCCGCAGGGATCAGGCTCCCTCCCGATTTGGATCCATGCACCCGATCAGGAAAGAAGAGAAAAGAACGAGTAACCCCTCTTCAGTTGCCTTTCGGTCGCGTTCGCACAACCGCCACAACCCTCTGTGTCCGTTTATTTACCACATCGGCTTAGAGGGTCGCCCATCTCGCGCTCGCAACTCTGGAAAGCACGCATAAGATTAAAAGAACGAGGAGAAGTCATAGCCCCTTTCCCACGATCAGAGCACAGTGGCCCCTAAAGGCAGCGCGACTCCAGCCACGCGCAACGCCCGACACGTCAAGGGACAGGCCGCCCAACCGACGAGCCGCATCATTGCGCTTCCTTGGTTCACACGGTTCTTTCAGCTACGATCTCAGGCCCCCAGCCTGCAAAGCTGCCCAAAACAACCAAGAATGAAACAAACCGGGTTCAGCACGAGAGGAGGGGATGGGACAGGCACTCATCCGATGTGGGGAAGACCCAAGACTCGGAAGGGTCTTGAAGGACTTGAGCATCGGGGCCTATCCAAGAAGATGCAGTCCAGTGGTGACCGAAGTAAAATCCTACAGCTGGGAGGGAAAACCAGCTGCCCAGGGATAGGGCAGGTGGTCCCTGGCTCAACCATGGTGACCAGAAGGGGGATCTAGGGCTCTTGGTGGACCAGTGCTGAAGTAGAGGTAGTCCTCGAGTTACAACCACTCATTTAGTGACCATTCAAAGTTACAACGGCACTGAAAACAGGGACTTAACAACTGGTCCTCGCGCTTATAACCATCACAGCATCCCCACAGTCACATGATCAAAATTCAGGCACTTGGCAACATGCACGTATTTATGACGGTTGCAGCGTCCTGAGGCCACGTGATCACCGTCTGCAGCCTTTCCCAAGCTGGCTTCTGACAAGCGAAGCCCATGGGAGAAGCCGGATTCGCTTAATGACTGTGAGATTCACTTAACAACCGCAGTGATTGGCTTCACAACTGTGGCAAAAAAAATGTCGCCAAATCAGGTGCAGCTCACCAAACAACCGCCTTGCTTAGCAATGGACACTTCGGTTCTAATTGACTCTTCGGGCCGGTCCGGCGGGACCCAGTGGCCGATCGAAGGACCGGGATGCAGCACCACTCAGAGCAGACACCACAACCACGACGCCCCCGCCAACACCCAGCGAGCGTTTCCCAAAGCGCAAACCAACCTTGATTCACCAGTCACGGGAGAGGGGCACCCTCCCGGCCCTGGCGCCTCCTGGGGGCCCCTCTGTCGGCACCGCAGCCTCTGGCCCGCGCGAAGGGCGATCCGCTCAACGCAAGAAATCGGTTCACTCTCCTGTCGCGCCTCCTGCTTGGCCTGCATCTGTCAGCGGGTCTTTCGGCCCGCGAAGTGTCCGGGGCTGGGCCAGGCCTTTTCCCGGGGAGCCTGAGCCTTGGGAATGGCCTGGCGCGTGGACGCGGAGCCGAGCCGTGGCCAAGCCCGACTGCTGGGTGATCTCCCCACCTCCGCGCGATTTTGCCCCGTGGCTTCAATTACGCGGAAAGCAGGTTAAACTGGCAGCTCGAGAAAACATCGGCGCCAATGCTGATTCATGCGTTCGCACACAGGCGCGGGTGCTTGGCCGACCCGCACACACTGCTGGAACGAGATCCTCCGAGCTGGCTGGCTGGGATGACACCCGTCGCGCATCACGGTCGGATCGGTTCCTCGCCCTAAACTGTTCCTCTCTCCCTTCGCTTGTCTGAACTCGGCCCAGACCCAGCTGGCTGCGCGGCTTCATGTCAGCCCGCTCGTTCCTGACGGGTGAAGCTCGCCCTTATATGACTCATCCGAGTCAATGATTCGGGAGCAGAGAGGGAGGAGGGGAAAGGGGGGAAGCAAAAGGGGCCAAGCTGAGAGCACATTCGGGGTTATAAAGCTAGTCCTCGACTTACGGCCACCTCCGGGACCAGGATGTTGGTTGCTTAAGTGAGTCAATCTGCTGTAGAACCTTTTTTGCCACCGTTCTTGAGCAAATCGCTGCCGCTGTTAAGTGAGTCACAAAGACGTTAAGCAAATCCAGCTCCCCTCATTGGCTTTGCTTCCCAGAAGCCGGCTGGGGAGGTCGCAAACGGCTGTCACGTGAGATACCACAACTATCCTAAATACATGCTGGTTGCCAAGCTCCCAAATCCTGATCACGTGACTTTCAGGGATTCTATAACGGTCATAAGTGCGAGGACGGGCTGTAAATGGTTTGCTTTAGTGCTGCTGTGACTTGGAACGTTCGCTGGATGAATGGTTGTAAGTCTAGGACTGCTTGGAGTGCAGCCCATAGCCCACTTTCACGTGAGGAAAGCAAAAGAAGACCCCCACCCCACCGCACCCCACCCCAGCGCCACCTTTGTCGCTCCAGCCTTCCTTTGCATTGCAAGAAAATGTTTATTGATGAAGCTGCAAATATTAAAATGACTCTCAAAAGATGCAAAGCAAACAAAACCTCGCAGTACGTTCTGTGCCCCGGGGGCTCCTATGCAGCCTGCTGGCTGGCTGGGAATTCTGGGAGTTGAAGTCCATCCGTCTTAAAGTGCACAAGGCTGAGAGACCAGTTTGGGGGGCCACAGTACCCTCCAAACCGTCTCCCCCCAGCTGAAAAAAGGGGTTATGGGAAGTCCTGCGCCGCTCGGCGCTGACATGCGCACGCGAACGCTCGGCCGGTGGGAAAGCCCGGGAAATTCCGAGCCGCTCG
Organism: Acrochordus granulatus; assembly: GCA_032468055.1. Classification (NCBI taxonomy): domain Eukaryota; kingdom Metazoa; phylum Chordata; class Lepidosauria; order Squamata; family Acrochordidae; genus Acrochordus; species Acrochordus granulatus. The sequence continues at coordinate 14,860 of JANHZU010160310.1, forward strand.
GATTCCGCTCACAGCGTCCGCCTCCTCGTCTCACGGGATGCCCCATGAGCAAAGCACCTCCGGGTCCACAAAGGGTCAGTCGCCCCCTGAGGGGCGGGGCGCTCCTGGGAAGTCCTCGGCTGACCCCGTTTCCCCACTCCAAGCCCGGCCCGCAGCCCTGGGGTCAAGGCGCAGCGGCTGAGCTGGCTGGCCTTGCCGGTTTCCCTGCCAGTAAGCAAGACGCTGACGAACAGGAGGGTGTTTTGCTGGGGTTTCCGCTCCCCGCGTCCGTCACACTGGACAATGCGCTCCGGAACCCGTGAGTCACCACCCCACGTCCGTAGCAGCCGCCGCCACCCCAACGACCCGCCTCCCATTTCTAAGCAAGGCGATGGTTAAGTGAGTCACGCCCGAACACACAACCGTTTTTGCCCGGGTGGGTAAGCGAACCACTTAACCCGTGGCTGTTAAGCAAGTCCAGCTTCCCCCGTGGATTCTGCTTGTCAAAAGCTGGCTGGGAAGGTCACGAAGGGTGAACCCATAATCCCGGGACGCTGCGACCGTCATAAGCATGTGCAGAAGTGTTGATAACATGACCGCGGGGCTGCGGCAGCAACAGCGGTAAACCCGTCTGCAAGACCGGTCGCAAGTGGCTTTTCTCACTAACTTTGAGCGGACCCAAGGCGAACGGTTGTAAAGTGAGGTCCATCTAGATTTCCAAGCAGCGAGGCGTTGCTGCAGAGCTCTTGCAGGATGGGAGAGGAGCCTCCGTCGCTGAGGAAGGGCAGAGCGGGAGGGAGTTAATTGCACGGGCGTAGCCAGACGCACCGCATGCCCCTCTTTTGAAACAACGCAACTGGACTTGCCCTGCAACTCAACAAGCAAGAGGAGGCAGCCATCCCCTGACTGCGCGCCCTTGAAGCCTTTTTCCCAGAATCCCGAGTCAGGAAAGAGGCCACGTTGGCCAGAAGATTCTTGCAGCTGCCCTCTGATTGATCTGAGCTGCTTCCGGCCTCTCCGGGATCCTGACAGCTCTGGCAGGAACCAGGTCGCATTCATGGACTTCAATTCCCAGAATGCTTAGGAGAGACCGTGCTGGCGGGGGAATTCTGGGAGTTGAAGTCCACACATCTTAAAGCTCCCAAGATTGAGAATCCGGGCTAAATCCGGGAGCTGATGCTCCCACGGCCTCTCCGAAGAGCACAGAGGTGCTCCCTTCGTTCTTCTGAAAGTCACCGCATCCTTGCCTGGGCTCGCCTGTCGCCCCCTACGGTGACCGCGTGGCTTTGGGACAGGACCTGGCTGCTTTCAGAGGCTGCAGGTCAGGGTGGCGCCTTTCCCTGGGCCTCTCGCCTGCTCCCAGGCATCTTTGGGGAGTTGACTCCGAAGGTTTGCCCAGTCCAGACGAGAAGAATCCAAGAGGGATTCCCAAGGAAAGCTGATTATGGATAATAATTAATAGAAATAATTAATATTCATATCATGACATTTCTAGGCCTCCTTGAGGCTCTCCCGGAGTCAGCGGCGGAAAGCCAAATGCCAAACCTCCAACATCTTGTACCTTTTACCTTTCTTTCAAACTAGACATAATCCTCGACTTTCCACCATGATTGGTGCTGGAATTTCAGTCAGTGTGGTTGTTAAGCAAGTTATCGTGCGACCAGACCTGATTTTTACGATCTTTTTGACCGCAGTCATTAAGCAAATCACTAAGTGAATCCAGCTTCCCAGCTTGATTTTGTCTGCCTGAGAAGGCTGCAAATTGTGATCATCTGATTGCAAGGGTGATGCGACAGCCGTAACTTCGAGGACGAGCCTTAAGTCGCTTTTTTCAGCGCTGTTATGTTTGAACCAACGTTAAATGAATGGCCGTAAGTCGAGGACTACCTGCATGCTGCTTTTAATCTTTCCATACTTCTAGGAAATCTTGTCTCTCTCTCTTTCACACACCCCCCATGCACGCGTGCACACACACATGCATATCAACCTTTCTCCTTCTGCACATCACACATTAAACTGCGCCTGATTGCTGAGCCTGTTCAAGGAAGAGGGACGTTTCAGACCCGTCAAGAGGAGGAGAAGAGGTAGCTGATGGGGAAGCCAAGTTGATAAGGGAGCTAGGAGGGGGGCCAGGGTCTCTGCCACCCCCCCCCGAGACCACTTACTTACGACTCACGTCAAAGGACTGGGGCACGGACGTTTTCCATCCATCCCGTTCTTGCAATATTGCAATGCCAAGGGGGGCTTTGCGGCGAGTGATGTGCATTCAGCTGCATGGGCTGGGGGGCTGCACATTTGGATTCACAGAATCGGCCAGGTAGGTCCAGGACACAAAGGAGGTTGGAGCACAGGGGTGGTCGGTAGCCTGGGCAGGCAGGGGGGCTTGTCTTCTAGGCTAGTGCTTTGCTTTGCAGATTTTCCCCCTCTTTAAAATTAAATGAATTTTTTGTTTGAAAAATTAAATTTTGTTTGAAAAAATTAAGATGGATGGATGGATGGGCATAATTATTATTTTACAATAACTTTCATGAGGTCAAAGGTAAAGTTAAATAGACATAACTGATGATTAGATAGACAGACAGGATGGACAGATAGATGGATGGAAATAGAAATAGAAGATGTAGAGAGGGATGGATGGATGGATGGATGGATGGATGGATGGATGGACAACAGATGATAGATAGGTAGAAAATGATAATGAAAAGAGAGCTGCATGAACAGAAGGATTGAATGGATAGACAGAAGATAGAGGAGAGGGAAATGATAGATAAACAAAAGTAACCAAGGATAGACAGACGGACAGGCAGACACGCTGCCCCGCAAACTCCACGGATGTACATGGATGCCGCAGGTTGTCGGGAGGAGACCTCACAAACGGTGCAAAGCAAAAACGGGCTGACGGTGCCGAAGGGCTCCCTGCCCAGAAACCTTCTCCCGCGCTATGCCTCCTTCTGGGGTCGTAGTGCCACACCCACCCGAACCTGTGCGAACCCCCCAGGTTCGGCCAAAGACTTTGCTGGCCAAGGACCACCGGCCGCCAACTCAGCAGCTCTCAGATGGATGCACTTCAACCCCCAGAATTCCCCGGACAGCCATGCCTCCTGCCGTATCAGTTTCTCAACCTCGGCCTCTTGAAGAAAAACGGGCTGGGCAATTCCGGGATTTGAAGTCCACCCAGCTTAAAGAGGCTACGGTGGAGAAAGAGCGTCCCGTATCTTCACCTTATAGCACAGGGACACACACACATGCTGGCTGGGGAATTCTGGGAGTTGAAGTCCGCCGATCTTACAGTTGCTGAGACTCACAAACACCAAACAGACGCCGCCGGGACAAACTCCGCGGAAGGGCATTTGCTGCAGCCGTTGCCCTTCCAGCGACAAAAGGGAGGCAAACGCATCGCACGGCCGACCTCCCTGCGGCCCGAGCCGATTAAACGTCGGTCACACATGACAACACTCCTGACAGGGACAGGGAACAACGCACTGAACCCCCAAAGTCAGGGATTTCCTAAGAAGAGGGAGAACCGAGCGCCACGAAAGAGGACGGGGGCGCAAGCCCAGCCGAGGAGGGCACTTTTGGTTCCTTTTGCAAGCGCCCCTCCCTGCGTGCCGCGGCCGCGGCCACAGAGGTGCTGTGCGAAGAACCGGCCGTAAGTCACTATTTTTAGTGCCGTCGTATCTCCAAGCGGTTGCTGAACAGATGGTTGTAAGTCGAGGACTGCCCGTAGCGCATTCCTGCCCTAGGCAAGGGCTCAGAGCAGACGACCTCCAAGATCCCTTCCTCCGTAGGGTTCCGCGACCTGCTCCAATTCTTCCCTTGCCGTGGCAAGAGGATCACACAACGGCCAGCGGAAAGGACTGAAACGCGTTCATGTTCCCGAACAATGTGGATGTTCGCCCTCGCTCCCTGTCCTCGGCGGAGGAAAACGTGGGGACGCCCAGCGAGGCACGGAAAAATCTGGGCAACGTCTACGAGCCCCAGTGGGGGGAGCGAGCTCCTGCTCCTCCCCAGCATCTCCTCTCAAGTGACGCTTCTGGCACCGGACCTTCCTGGCAGGCAGGCGGCCTCTTCACCCTCTGCGGCTGCGGCAACCCTTGTGCGACGGTTTACAGTCTCCGGTTTCAGGCTCACCCATCTCGGTGGCCCTGGCGGGCAACGGGCTCGCAACATCCTAGACCTGCCCACAGCTTCGCTGGCAACCCCGGGCTCCCCAAGAGCAGACCTCCTCAACTCCGGTCATTCGAAGACATGCCGATTCCCAGAATCCCCCACCCAGCTTGTTTGCACGGGCGGCCGTTAGACGGCAGGAAGCGAGGCGGGCTGGCCTGATCACGTCTTGCGCGGAAAGAATCGCAGCCGAGGAGAGCATTTCTCAACCTCAGCAGCTTTTGGGAGGTGAAGTCCACACCTCCTGGAGCTGCCAAGTGTGAAAACACGGCGACTGATTGTTCAGGCATACTGTTCTAGTCCCTGGATTTGTGAGGGGGGTGTGCGTGTGTGTGTGTGCACACATCAACTGTTTTATTCTCTTCTTGATTTGTTACGCGCACACCCTTTCCCTCCCCTCCCCCCCTTCCCTTCTCTCCTCCTTTTCCTTCCTTCCTTCCTTCCTTCCTTCTTTTCATTCCTTCCTTCCTCCCTCCTTTCATTCCTTCTTTCCTCCTCTTCCTCCCTTCATTCCTCCCTTCCTTTCCTTCTTTCCTCCCCTTCCTTCCTTCCATCCCTCCCCTTCCTCCTTGTGTTTGTTCGTTCCTTCCTTCCTTCCCCTCCCTCCCTTCATTCCTCCCTTCCTCCTTTCTTTTCCTCCCCTCCCCTCCTTTCTTTTCCTTCCTTCCTCCCCTCCCCTCCCTCCCTCCATTCCCTTCCCTTCCCTTCCCTCCCTCCCTCCCTCCCC